>CAUYWW010000175.1:465200-679200 GCA_963576845.1 Megachile leachella
TATTGATAATATAGGTAAAGAGCGGCTTTTACCCTCTGAACGACTCGTTTTCTTAATAAAGTTTGTGGGATTCGTGTGGTGTGCGGTTAAGGAGTGAAATCCACAGATCCGAATCTTTCAATAACTTAAATTTATTCAAGAACGGAAATTAAAACTAACGAATAACAATAATATCGAAATAATAAATTATAAATGTTTGATTAAAGAACTAAGTAAGTTTGGTATAATAATAATAATGAAGAATAATAGAAATTGACAATTGAACGGCACGTAATAAACGATTGAGAAATTAACAAATTATAAATCAGATAATAATTATCGTGAGAACTGGAAAGATACTCGCTTGTATCTAAGGCTAACTAAAATCTATAATTATATATGTTCGGTTCTCGCTTCTGAAATTATCGCAGTGACAAATTATGTTTCGATTCGTTTAAATGATTCTAGACGAGATGTTACGCCGGTAATCTACCGCTTGCGAGGAATGCGACCTAAGTGCAATTCTCTAAGAGTACCTAAATACGCTTTCGCAAAAACCTATCGCGGAGTAATCGATTACGGAAAAACGCTTAATTGAGAACAGTATTCTTTTACCGATTTGAACTTCCGAACTCTATCTGATTTTAATAATTTATTTCTTCGGAACAGTTACTCTTTGTATTCTGACTCGACAATTAATTGTTCATGACCCTTTTAGTCAAAACGAACACTGACAGCCAAGACCAGATCGCTTAATTGGGGAGCCTGTTGTTCACTGGCTACTAGAACGACCCAACGATACAGGTAAAGGGTGAACAGTATAAGTCTAACAGGGTATCAAATCGAATGATTCTAATGTAAGATCGTAATTGCTGAACTGCCACCCAAAAGACACGGGCTTCAGAGACCAAGTCGCTCAAATGGGGAGCCTGCGTTAGCTGGCTACGAAACTACCCAGAGCGAACTCCGAGAATCTGACGGCGCGTTAGCAATTCGACAAAAAATCAAGATGAGTAGCTGAGAGCTATCCTTTCGATATCTTAGCCTTTCTTGGCGCTAAGCATAGCACTCTCCTGACGGAGTTTCAGAGACGAGATCGTTTGAATGGGGAGCCCGCGTTAGCTAGCTACTAGACGACCCACGATCAAGTATCCAAATGGCGTATACTTGCTTTACCAGTCAAGTATTAAGACTCGTGTCGGCTCTTTTACAGCGAAAACTGTTCCTACTATACTTAGAAATGAGGCTTGTGTCGCGTTCGATTCCGAAGACTGTTCTGATTTGAGACGGGTTTCGCTTGCCCTTTTATACCCCAAAATTCAACGAATTCGTGACGTCAGAATTTCCAAAATTTCGCATAAATTCGTTAATACATATTAATTAGAAAATCAGTTACTTCGGTTATGTTTTAAATATTGCTCTTCAATTAATTATTAACGTTTCGGCATTAGATTATTACCGTAGCGGTGTTTTAACGGAGATACGTTTTCTGTCCTTTTCTAATCAAGGGTGTTTGATTTTTGCGCGAGTCAAAACTATTTCGATTTACGGATTTTCCTTTAGATAATGAAACTGATTTCGATCAAGTCTATAAATGTTTTAATGAATGATGAATTCTCATGCATGAATTGATTAAATTAATTAATTAATTTTAATATCTAAAGTTGCCGTAAATAGAGATAGTGTTCCTATCCTTCTCTGTAACTATCGCTGTCTCAAGTGTTTCGGTGAGCGTCGTGACTTGCAGTCTTATTGTAGCGCAACGGAAATTTCGTACAAATTATTTATCAGAATTAAAATAAGAATAATACATAATCTTTCTTTAATTAATCTAATTTAATGTTAAAATACTTTTATGAAGATTATTACCTACGCCGAATTAAGATAGTTAGTAATAATGAATATTAATATATATATATATATATGTATATATGTGTTACCGACTGTCGAATTTGACAGATATGGTAATAGATTCGTAATGTGCCGTCGGTAATTGCCTAATACTGTCGATAATAGATCTGAGGTGTCGTAAAGTACAAAAACCGGGTCCGCGGGACGTTACACATGTTACATTGATAATAATAAAAGTAATAAGTATATTTATTATAGTTCTATCGATAATAACTGCATAATATGGGTAATAATGCATGTTATATTGACAATAATAAAAGTAAAAAGTATACTTAATACAGTTCTATCGATAATAACTGCATAATATGGGTAGTAATGGATGTTATATTGATAATATCGGGAGTAATAAGTATAATTATTACAGGTCTAGCGATAATACTAGTAAAATAAGGCTAAGAGTGCCTGTTATATTGATAATAATAAAAGTAATAAGTATATTTATTACACTTCTGTCGATAATAACTGCATAATATGGGTAATAATGCATGCTATATTGATGATAATAAAAGTAATACGTATATTTATTATAGTTCTAGCTATAATAACTGCATAATATGGGTAATAATGCATGTGATATTGACAATATCGGGAGTAATAAGCATAATTATTACAGTTCTAGCGATAATAACTCCATTATATGGGTAATGATGCATGTTATATTGATAATAATATAAGTAATAAGTATATTTATTACAGTTCTATCGATAATAACTGCATAATATGGGTAGTAATGCATGTTATATTGATAATAATAAAAGTAATAAGTATATTTATTATAGTTCTATCGATAATAACTGCATAATATGGGTAATAATGCATGCTATATTGATGATAATAAAAGTAATACGTATATTTATTATAGTTCTAGCTATAATAACTGCATAATATGGGTAATAATGCATGTTATATTGATAATATCGGGAGTAATAAGTATAATTATTATAGTTCTAGCGATAATAATTGTACAATATGGCTAATAGTGCATGTTATATTGATAATAATAAAAGTAATGAGTATATTTATTATAGTTCTATCGATAATAACTGCATAATATGGGTAATAATGCATGTTATATTGATGATAATGAAAGTAGTACGTATATTTATTACAGTTCTATCGATAATAACTGCATAATATGGGTAGTAATGCATGTTATATTGATAATAATAAAAGTAATAAGTATATTTATTATAGTTCTATCGATAATAACTGCATAATATGGGTAATAATGCATGCTATATTGATGATAATAAAAGTAATACGTATATTTATTATAGTTCTAGCTATAATAACTGCATAATATGGGTAATAATGCATGTTATATTGATAATAATATAAGTAATAAGTATAATTATTACAGTTCTAGCGATAATAACTCCATTATATGGGTAATAATGCATGTTATATTGATAATAATATAAGTAATGAGTATAATTATTACAGTTCTAGCGATAATAACTCCATTATATGGGTAATAATGCATGTTATATTGATAATAATATAAGTAATAAGTATAATTATTACAGTTCTAGCGATAATAACTGCATAATATGGGTAATAATGCATGTAATATTGATAATATCGGGAGTAATAAGTATAATTATTACAGTTCTAGCGATAATAACTCCATTATATGGTTAATAATGCATGTTATATTGATAATAATATAAGTAATAAGTATAATTATTACAGTTCTAGCGATAATAACTGCATTATATGGGTAATAATGCATGTTATATTGATAATAATAAAAGTAATAAGTATAATTATTATAGTTCTAGCTATAATAATTGTACAATATCGCTAATAGTGCATGTTATATTGATAATAATAAAAGTAATAAGTATATTTATTACAGTTCTATCGATAATAACTGCATAATATGGGTAATAATGCATGTTATATTGATAATAATATAAGTAATAAGTATACTTATTACAGTTCTAGCGCTAATAACCCCATTATATGGGTAATAATGCATGTCATATTGATAATATCGGGAGTAATAAGTATAATTATGACAGTTCCAGCGATGAGAACTGCATTATATGGGTAATAATGGATGTTATATTGATAATATCGGGAGTAATAAGTATAATTATTACAGTCCTAGCGATAATACTAGTAAAATATGGCTAAGAGTGCCTGTTATATTGATAATAATAAAAGTAATAAGTATATTTATTATACTTCTGTCGATAATAACTGCATTATATGGCTAATAGTGCATGTTATATTGATAATAATAAAAGTAATGAGTATATTTATTATAGTTCTATCGATAATAACTGCATAATATGGGTAATAATGCATGTTATATTGATGATAATGAAAGTAGTACGTATATTTATTATAGTTCTAGCTATAATAACTGCATAATATGGGTTATAATGCATGTTATATTGATAATAATATAAGTAATAAGTATAATTATTACAGTTCTAGCGATAATAACTCCATTATATGGGTAATAATGCATGTTATATTGATAATAATATAAGTAATGAGTATAATTATTACAGTTCTAGCGATAATAACTCCATTATATGGGTAATAATGCATGTTATATTGATAATAATATAAATAATAAGTATAATTATTACAGTTCTAGCGATAATAACTGCATAATATGGGTAATAATGCACGCTATATTGCTAATAATATAAGTAATAAGTATAATTATTACAGTTCTAGCGATAATAACTCCATTATATGGATAATAATGCATGTCATATTGATAATATCGGGAGTAATAAGTATAATTATTATAGTTCTAGCGATAATAATTGTACAATATGGCTAAGAGTGCCTGTTATATTGATAATAATAAAAGTAATAAGTATATTTATTACACTTCTGTCGATAATAACTGCATAATATGGGTAATAATGCATGCTATATTGATGATAATAAAAGTAATACGTATATTTATTATAGTTCTAGCTATAATAACTGCATAATATGGGTAATAATGCATGTGATATTGATAATATCGGGAGTAATAAGCATAATTATTACAGTTCTAGCGATAATAACTCCATTATATGGGTAATGATGCATGTTATATTGATAATAATATAAGTAATAAGTATATTTATTACAGTTCTATCGATAATAACTGCATAATATGGGTAGTAATGCATGTTATATTGATAATAATAAAAGTAATAAGTATATTTATTATAGTTCTATCGATAATAACTGCATAATATGGGTAATAATGCATGCTATATTGATGATAATAAAAGTAATACGTATATTTATTATAGTTCTAGCTATAATAACTGCATAATATGGGTAATAATGCATGTTATATTGATAATATCGGGAGTAATAAGTATAATTATTATAGTTCTAGCGATAATAATTGTACAATATGGCTAATAGTGCATGTTATATTGATAATAATAAAAGTAATGAGTATATTTATTATAGTTCTATCGATAATAACTGCATAATATGGGTAATAATGCATGTTATATTGACAATAATAAAAGTAAAAAGTATACTTAATACAGTTCTATCGATAATAACTGCATAATATGGGTAGTAATGGATGTTATATTGATAATATCGGGAGTAATAAGTATAATTATTACAGTTCTAGCGATAATACTAGTAAAATAAGGCTAAGAGTGCCTGTTATATTGATAATAATAAAAGTAATAAGTATATTTATTACACTTCTGTCGATAATAACTGCATAATATGGGTAATAATGCATGCTATATTGATGATAATAAAAGTAATACGTATATTTATTATAGTTCTAGCTATAATAACTGCATAATATGGGTAATAATGCATGTGATATTGATAATATCGGGAGTAATAAGCATAATTATTACAGTTCTAGCGATAATAACTCCATTATATGGGTAATGATGCATGTTATATTGATAATAATATAAGTAATAAGTATATTTATTACAGTTCTATCGATAATAACTGCATAATATGGGTAGTAATGCATGTTATATTGATAATAATAAAAGTAATAAGTATATTTATTATAGTTCTATCGATAATAACTGCATAATATGGGTAATAATGCATGCTATATTGATGATAATAAAAGTAATACGTATATTTATTATAGTTCTAGCTATAATAACTGCATAATATGGGTAATAATGCATGTTATATTGATAATATCGGGAGTAATAAGTATAATTATTATAGTTCTAGCGATAATAATTGTACAATATGGCTAATAGTGCATGTTATATTGATAATAATAAAAGTAATGAGTATATTTATTATAGTTCTATCGATAATAACTGCATAATATGGGTAATAATGCATGTTATATTGATGATAATGAAAGTAGTACGTATATTTATTACAGTTCTATCGATAATAACTGCATAATATGGGTAGTAATGCATGTTATATTGATAATAATAAAAGTAATAAGTATATTTATTATAGTTCTATCGATAATAACTGCATAATATGGGTAATAATGCATGCTATATTGATGATAATAAAAGTAATACGTATATTTATTATAGTTCTAGCTATAATAACTGCATAATATGGGTAATAATGCATGTTATATTGATAATAATATAAGTAATAAGTATAATTATTACAGTTCTAGCGATAATAACTCCATTATATGGGTAATAATGCATGTTATATTGATAATAATATAAGTAATGAGTATAATTATTACAGTTCTAGCGATAATAACTCCATTATATGGGTAATAATGCATGTTATATTGATAATAATATAAGTAATAAGTATAATTATTACAGTTCTAGCGATAATAACTGCATAATATGGGTAATAATGCATGTAATATTGATAATATCGGGAGTAATAAGTATAATTATTACAGTTCTAGCGATAATAACTCCATTATATGGTTAATAATGCATGTTATATTGATAATAATATAAGTAATAAGTATAATTATTACAGTTCTAGCGATAATAACTGCATTATATGGGTAATAATGCATGTTATATTGATAATAATAAAAGTAATAAGTATAATTATTATAGTTCTAGCTATAATAATTGTACAATATCGCTAATAGTGCATGTTATATTGATAATAATAAAAGTAATAAGTATATTTATTACAGTTCTATCGATAATAACTGCATAATATGGGTAATAATGCATGTTATATTGATAATAATATAAGTAATAAGTATACTTATTACAGTTCTAGCGCTAATAACCCCATTATATGGGTAATAATGCATGTCATATTGATAATATCGGGAGTAATAAGTATAATTATGACAGTTCCAGCGATGAGAACTGCATTATATGGGTAATAATGGATGTTATATTGATAATATCGGGAGTAATAAGTATAATTATTACAGTCCTAGCGATAATACTAGTAAAATATGGCTAAGAGTGCCTGTTATATTGATAATAATAAAAGTAATAAGTATATTTATTATACTTCTGTCGATAATAACTGCATTATATGGCTAATAGTGCATGTTATATTGCTAATAATAAAAGTAATGAGTATATTTATTATAGTTCTATCGATAATAACTGCATAATATGGGTAATAATGCATGTTATATTGATGATAATGAAAGTAGTACGTATATTTATTATAGTTCTAGCTATAATAACTGCATAATATGGGTTATAATGCATGTTATATTGATAATAATATAAGTAATAAGTATAATTATTACAGTTCTAGCGATAATAACTCCATTATATGGGTAATAATGCATGTTATATTGATAATAATATAAGTAATGAGTATAATTATTACAGTTCTAGCGATAATAACTCCATTATATGGGTAATAATGCATGTTATATTGATAATAATATAAATAATAAGTATAATTATTACAGTTCTAGCGATAATAACTGCATAATATGGGTAATAATGCACGCTATATTGCTAATAATATAAGTAATAAGTATAATTATTACAGTTCTAGCGATAATAACTCCATTATATGGATAATAATGCATGTCATATTGATAATATCGGGAGTAATAAGTATAATTATTATAGTTCTAGCGATAATAATTGTACAATATGGCTAATAGTGCATGTTATATTGATAATAATAAAAGTAATGAGTATATTTATTATAGTTCTATCGATAATAACTGCATAATATGGGTAATAATGCATGTTATATTGATGATAATGAAAGTAGTACGTATATTTATTACAGTTCTATCGATAATAACTGCATAATATGGGTAGTAATGCATGTTATATTGATAATAATAAAAGTAATAAGTATATTTATTATAGTTCTATCGATAATAACTGCATAATATGGGTAATAATGCACGCTATATTGCTAATAATATAAGTAATAAGTATAATTATTACAGTTCTAGCGATAATAACTCCATTATATGGATAATAATGCATGTCATATTGATAATATCGGGAGTAATAAGTATAATTATTATAGTTCTAGCGATAATAATTGTACAATATGGCTAATAGTGCATGTTATATTGATAATAATAAAAGTAATGAGTATATTTATTATAGTTCTATCAATAATAACTGCATAATATGGGTAATAATGCATGTTATATTGATGATAATGAAAGTAGTACGTATATTTATTACAGTTCTATCGATAATAACTGCATAATATGGGTAGTAATGCATGTTATATTGATAATAATAAAAGTAATAAGTATATTTATTATAGTTCTATCGATAATAACTGCATAATATGGGTAATAATGCATGCTATATTGATGATAATAAAAGTAATACGTATATTTATTATAGTTCTAGCTATAATAACTGCATAATATGGGTAATAATGCATGTTATATTGATAATAATATAAGTAATAAGTATAATTATTACAGTTCTAGCGGTAATAACTCCATTATATGGGTAATAATGCATGTTATATTGATAATAATATAAGTAATGAGTATAATTATTACAGTTCTAGCGATAATAACTCCATTATATGGGTAATAATGCATGTTATATTGATAATAATATAAGTAATAAGTATAATTATTACAGTTCTAGCGATAATAACTGCATAATATGGGTAATAATGCATGTAATATTGATAATATCGGGAGTAATAAGTATAATTATTACAGTTCTAGCGATAATAACTCCATTATATGGGTAATAATGCATGTTATATTGATAATAATATAAGTAATAAGTATAATTATTACAGTTCCAGCGATGAGAACTGCATTATATGGGTAATAATGGATGTTATATTGATAATATCGGGAGTAATAAGTATAATTATTACAGTCCTAGCGATAATATTAGTAAAATATGGCTAAGAGTGCCTGTTATATTGATAATAATAAAAGTAATAAGTATATTTATTATACTTCTGTCGATAATAACTGCATTATATGGGTAATAATGCATGTTATATTGATAATAATAAAAGTAATAAGAATATTTATTATAGTTCTATCGATAATAACTGCATTATATGCGTAATAATGCATGTTATATTGATGACAATAAAAGTAATACGTATATTTATTATAGTTCTAGCGATAATAACTGCATAACATGGGTAATAATGCATGTGATATTGATAATATCGGGAGTAATAAGTATAATTATTACAGTTCTAGCGATAATAACTCCATTATATGGGTAATAATGCATGTTATATTGATAATAATATAAGTAATAAGTATATTTATTACAGTTCTAGCGTTAATAACTGCATTATATGGGTAATAATGCATGTTATATTGATAATAATGAAAGTAAAAAGTATCATTATTATAGTTCTAGCTATAATAATTGTACAATATGGCTAATAGTGCATGTTATATTGATAATAATATAAGTATTAAGTATAATTATTACAGTTCTAGCGATAATAACCCCATTATATGGGTAATAATGCATGTCATATTGATAATATCGGGAGTAATAAGTATAATTATTACAGTTCCAGCGATGAGAACTGCATTATATGGGTAATAATGGATGTTATATTGATAATATCGGGAATAATAAGTATAATTATTACAGTCCTAGCGATAATACTAGTAAAATATGGCTAAGAGTGCCTGTTATATTGATAATAATAAAAGTAATAAGTATATTTATTATACTTCTGTCGATAATAACTGCATTATATGGCTAATAGTGCATGTTATATTGATAATAATAAAAGTAATGAGTATATTTATTATAGTTCTATCGATAATAACTGCATAATATGGGTAATAATGCATGTTATATTGATGATAATGAAAGTAGTACGTATATTTATTATAGTTCTAGCTATAATAACTGCATAATATGGGTTATAATGCATGTTATATTGATAATAATATAAGTAATAAGTATAATTATTACAGTTCTAGCGATAATAACTCCATTATATGGGTAATAATGCATGTTATATTGATAATAATATAAGTAATGAGTATAATTATTACAGTTCTAGCGATAATAACTCCATTATATGGGTAATAATGCATGTTATATTGATAATAATATAAATAATAAGTATAATTATTACAGTTCTAGCGATAATAACTGCATAATATGGGTAATAATGCACGCTATATTGCTAATAATATAAGTAATAAGTATAATTATTACAGTTCTAGCGATAATAACTCCATTATATGGATAATAATGCATGTCATATTGATAATATCGGGAGTAATAAGTATAATTATTATAGTTCTAGCGATAATAATTGTACAATATGGCTAATAGTGCATGTTATATTGATAATAATAAAAGTAATGAGTATATTTATTATAGTTCTATCGATAATAACTGCATAATATGGGTAATAATGCATGTTATATTGATGATAATGAAAGTAGTACGTATATTTATTACAGTTCTATCGATAATAACTGCATAATATGGGTAGTAATGCATGTTATATTGATAATAATAAAAGTAATAAGTATATTTATTATAGTTCTATCGATAATAACTGCATAATATGGGTAATAATGCACGCTATATTGCTAATAATATAAGTAATAAGTATAATTATTACAGTTCTAGCGATAATAACTCCATTATATGGATAATAATGCATGTCATATTGATAATATCGGGAGTAATAAGTATAATTATTATAGTTCTAGCGATAATAATTGTACAATATGGCTAATAGTGCATGTTATATTGATAATAATAAAAGTAATGAGTATATTTATTATAGTTCTATCAATAATAACTGCATAATATGGGTAATAATGCATGTTATATTGATGATAATGAAAGTAGTACGTATATTTATTACAGTTCTATCGATAATAACTGCATAATATGGGTAGTAATGCATGTTATATTGATAATAATAAAAGTAATAAGTATATTTATTATAGTTCTATCGATAATAACTGCATAATATGGGTAATAATGCATGCTATATTGATGATAATAAAAGTAATACGTATATTTATTATAGTTCTAGCTATAATAACTGCATAATATGGGTAATAATGCATGTTATATTGATAATAATATAAGTAATAAGTATAATTATTACAGTTCTAGCGGTAATAACTCCATTATATGGGTAATAATGCATGTTATATTGATAATAATATAAGTAATGAGTATAATTATTACAGTTCTAGCGATAATAACTCCATTATATGGGTAATAATGCATGTTATATTGATAATAATATAAGTAATAAGTATAATTATTACAGTTCTAGCGATAATAACTGCATAATATGGGTAATAATGCATGTAATATTGATAATATCGGGAGTAATAAGTATAATTATTACAGTTCTAGCGATAATAACTCCATTATATGGGTAATAATGCATGTTATATTGATAATAATATAAGTAATAAGTATAATTATTACAGTTCCAGCGATGAGAACTGCATTATATGGGTAATAATGGATGTTATATTGATAATATCGGGAGAAATAAGTATAATTATTACAGTCCTAGCGATAATATTAGTAAAATATGGCTAAGAGTGCCTGTTATATTGATAATAATAAAAGTAATAAGTATATTTATTATACTTCTGTCGATAATAACTGCATTATATGGGTAATAATGCATGTTATATTGATAATAATAAAAGTAATAAGAATATTTATTATAGTTCTATCGATAATAACTGCATTATATGCGTAATAATGCATGTTATATTGATGACAATAAAAGTAATACGTATATTTATTATAGTTCTAGCGATAATAACTGCATAACATGGGTAATAATGCATGTGATATTGATAATATCGGGAGTAATAAGTATAATTATTACAGTTCTAGCGATAATAACTCCATTATATGGGTAATAATGCATGTTATATTGATAATAATATAAGTAATAAGTATATTTATTACAGTTCTAGCGTTAATAACTGCATTATATGGGTAATAATGCATGTTATATTGATAATAATGAAAGTAAAAAGTATCATTATTATAGTTCTAGCTATAATAATTGTACAATATGGCTAATAGTGCATGTTATATTGATAATAATATAAGTATTAAGTATAATTATTACAGTTCTAGCGATAATAACCCCATTATATGGGTAATAATGCATGTCATATTGATAATATCGGGAGTAATAAGTATAATTATTACAGTTCCAGCGATGAGAACTGCATTATATGGGTAATAATGGATGTTATATTGATAATATCGGGAATAATAAGTATAATTATTACAGTCCTAGCGATAATACTAGTAAAATATGGCTAAGAGTGCCTGTTATATTGATAATAATAAAAGTAATAAGTATATTTATTATACTTCTGTCGATAATAACTGCATTATATGGGTAATAATGCATGTTATATTGATAATAATAAAAGTAATAAGTATATTTATTATAGTTCTATCGATAATAACTGCATAATATGGGTAATAATGCATGTTATATTGATGATAATAAAAATAATACGTATATTTATTATAGTTGTAGCTATAATAACTGCATAATATGGGTAATAATGCATGTTATATTGATAATAATATAAGTAATAAGTATAATTATTACAGTTCTAGCGATAATAACTCCATTATATGGGTAATAATGCATGTTATATTGATAATAATATCAGTAATGAGTATAATTATTACAGTTCTAGCGATAATAACTCCATTATATGGGTAATAATGCATGTTATATTGATAATAATATAAGTAATAAGTATAATTATTACAGTTCTAGCGATAATATCTGCATTATATGGGTAATAATGCATGTTATATTGATAATAATAAAAGTAATAAGTATATTTATTACACTTCTGTCGATAATAACTGCATAATATGGGTAATAATGCATGCTATATTGATGATAATAAAAGTAATACGTATATTTATTATAGTTCTAGCTATAATAACTGCATAATATGGGTAATAATGCATGTTATATTGATAATAATATAAGTAATGAGTATAATTATTACAGTTCTAGCGATAATAACTCCATTATATGGGTAATAATGCATGTTATATTGATAATAATATAAGTAATGAGTATAATTATTACAGGTCTAGCGATAATAACTCCATTATATGGGTAATAATGCATGTTATATTGATAATAATATAAGTAATAAGTATAATTATTACAGTTCTAGCGATAATAACTGCATTATATGGGTAATAATGCATGTTAGATTGATAATAATAAAAGTAATAAGTATATTTATTACAGTTCTATCGATAATAACTGCATAATATGGGTAATAATGCATGTTATATTGATGATAATAAAAGTAATACGTATATTTATTATAGTTCTAGCTATAATAACTGCATTATATGGGTAATAATGCATGTTATATTGATAATATCGGGAGTAACAAGTATAATTATTACAGTTCCAGCGATAAGAACTGCATTATATGGGTAACAATGGATGTTATATTGATAATATCGAGAGTAATAAGTATAATTATTACAGTCCAAGCGATAATACTAGTAAAATATGGCTAAGAGTGCCTGTTATATTGATAATAATAAAAGTAATAAGTATATTTATTATACTTCTGTCGATAATAACTGCATTATATGAGTAATAGTGCATGTTATATTGATAATAATAAAAGTAATAAGTATATTTATTACAGTTCTAGCGATAATAACTGCATAATATGGGTAATAATGCACGTTATATTGATAATAATATAAGTAATAAGTATAATTATTACAGTTCTAGCGATAATAACTGCATTATATGGGTAATAATGCATGTTATGTTGGTAATATTGGGAATAATAAGAATAATCATTACAGTTCTAGCGATAATACTAGTAAAATATGGCTAAGAGTGCCTGTTATATTGATAATTATAAAAGTAATAAGTATATTTATTATACTTCTGTCGATAATAACTGCATTATATGGGTAATAATGCATGTTATATTGATAATAATAAAAGTAATAAGTATATTTATTATAGTTCTATCGATAATAACTGCATAATATGGGTAATAATGCATGTTATATTGATAATAATATAAGTAATAGGTATATTTATTATAGTTCTAGCGATTATATCTCCATAATATGCGTAATAATGCATGTTATATTGATAATAATAAAAGGAAAAAATATATTTAATACAGTTCTATCGATAATAACTGCATAATATGGGTAGTAATGGATGTTATATTGATAATATCGGGAGTAATAAGTATAATTATTACAGTTCTAGCGATAATACTAGTAAAATATGGCTAAGAGTGCCTGTTATATTGATAATAATAAAAGTAAGAAGTATATTTATTATACTTCTGTCAATAATAACTGCATTATATGGGTAATAGTGCATGTTACATTGATAATAATAAAAGTAATAAGTATATTTATTATAGTTCTATCGATAATAACTGCATAATATGGGTAATAATGCATGTTATATTGACAATAATAAAAGTAAAAAGTATACTTAATACAGTTCTATCGATAATAACTGCATAATATGGGTAGTAATGGATGTTATATTGATAATATCGGGAGTAATAAGTATAATTATTACAGTTCTAGCGATAATACTAGTAAAATAAGGCTAAGAGTGCCTGTTATATTGATAATAATAAAAGTAATAAGTATATTTATTACACTTCTGTCGATAATAACTGCATAATATGGGTAATAATGCATGCTATATTGATGATAATAAAAGTAATACGTATATTTATTATAGTTCTAGCTATAATAACTGCATAATGTGGGTAATAATGCATGTTATATTGATAATAATATAAGTAATGAGTATAATTATTACAGTTCTAGCGATAATAACTCCATTATATGGGTAATAATGCATGTTATATTGATAATAATATAAGTAATGAGTATAATTATTACAGGTCTAGCGTTAATAACTCCATTATATGGGTAATAATGCATGTTATATTGATAATAATATAAGTAATAAGTATAACTATTACAATTCTAGCGATAATAACAGCATAATATGGGTAACAATGCACGCTATATTGCCAATAATATAAGTAATAAGTATAATTATTACAGTTCTAGCAATAATAACTCCATTATATGGATAATAATGCATGTCATATTGATAATATCGGGACTAATAAGTATAATTATTATAGTTCTAGCGATAATAATTGTACAATATGGCTAATAGTGCATGTTATATTGATAATAATAAAAGTAATAAGTATATTTATTACAGTTCTATCGATAATAACTGCATAACATGGGTAATAATGCATGTTATATTGATGATAATAAAAGTAATACGTATATTTATTATAGTTCTAGCGATAATAACTGCATTATATGGGTAATAATGCATGTTATATTGATAATAATATAAGTAATAAGTATATTTATTACAGTTCTATCGATAATAACTGCATAATATGGGTAATAATGCATGTTATATTGATGACAATAAAAGTAATACGTATATTTATTATAGTTCTAGCGATAATAACTGCATAACATGGGTAATAATGCATGTGATATTGATAATATCGGGAGTAATAAGCATAATTATTACAGTTCTAGCGATAATAACACCATTATATGGGTAATAATGCATGTTATATTGATAATAATATAAGTAATAAGTATATTTATTACAGTTCTATCGATAATAACTGCATAATATGGGTAGTAATGCATGTTATATTGATAATAATAAAAGTAATAAGTATATTTATTATAGTTCTATCGATAATAACTGCATAATATGGGTAATAATGCATGCTATATTGATGATAATAAAAGTAATACGTATATTTATTATAGTTCTAGCTATAATAACTGCATAATATGGGTAATAATGCATGTTATATTGATAATAATATAAGTAATAAGTATAATTATTACAGTTCTAGCGATAATAACTCCATTATATGGGTAATAATGCATGTTATATTGATAATAATATAAGTAATAAGTATAATTATTACAGTTCTAGCGATAATAACTGCATAATATGGGTAATAATGCATGTAATATTGATAATATCGGGAGTAATAAGTATAATTATTACAGTTCTAGCGATAATAACTCCATTATATGCGTAATAATGCATGTTATATTGATAATAATATAAGTAATAAGTATAATTATTACAGTTCTAGCGATAATAACTGCATTATATGGGTAATAATGCATGTTATATTGATAATAATAAAAGTAATAAGTATAATTATTATAGTTCTTGCTATAATAATTGTACAATATCGCTAATAGTGCATGTTATATTGATAATAATAAAAGTAATAAGTATATTTATTACAGTTCTTTCGATAATAACTGCATAATATGGGTAATAATGCATGTTATATTGATAATAATATAAGTAATAAGTATAATTATTACAGTTCTAGCGCTAATAACCCCATTATATGGGTAATAATGCATGTCATATTGATAATATCGGGAGTAATAAGTATAATTATTACAGTTCCAGCGATGAGAACTGCATTATATGGGTAATAATGGATGTTATATTGATAATATCGGGAGTAATAAGTATAATTATTACAGTCCTAGCGATAATACTAGTAAAATATGGCTAAGAGTGCCTGTTATATTGATAATAATAAAAGTAATAAGTATATTTATTATACTTCTGTCGATAATAACTGCATTATATGGCTAATAGTGCATGTTATATTGATAATAATAAAAGTAATAAGTATATTTATTATAGTTCTATCGATAATAACTGCATAATATGGGTAATAATGCATGTTATATTGATGATAAAAAAAGTAATACGTATATTTATTATCGTTCTAGCTATAATAACTGCATAATATGGGTAATAATGCATGTTATATTGATAATAATATAAGTAATAAGTATAATTATTACAGTTCTAGCGATAATAACTGCATAATATGGGTAATAATGCATGTTATATTGATGACAATAAAAGTAATACGTATATTTATTATAGTTCTAGCGATAATAACTGCATAACATGGGTAATAATGCATGTGATATTGATAATATCGGGAGTAATAAGTATAATTATTACAGTTCTAGCGATAATAACTCCATTATATGGGTAATAATGCATGTTATATTGATAATAATATAAGTAATAAGTATATTTATTACAGTTCTAGCGATAATAACTCCATTATATGGGTAATAATGCATGTTATATTGATAATAATATAAGTAATGAGTATAATTATTACAGGCCTAGCGATAATAACTCCATTATATGGGTAATATTGCATGTTATGTTGATAATAATATAAGTAATAAGTATAATTATTACAGTTCTAGCAATAATAACTCCATTATATAGATAATAATGCATGTCATATTGATAATATCGGGACTAATAAGTATAATTATTATAGTTCTAGCGATAATAATTGTACAATATGGCTAATAGTGCATGTTATATTGATAATAATAAAAGTAATAAGTATATTTATTACAGTTCTATCGATAATAACTGCATAACATTTGTAATAATGCATGTTATATTGATGATAATAAAAGTAATACGTATATTTATTATAGTTCTAGCGATAATAACTGCATTATATGGGTAATAATGCATGTTATATTGATAATAATATAAGTAATAAGTATATTTATTACAGTTCTATCGATAATAACTGCATAATATGGGTAATAATGCATGTTATATTGATGACAATAAAAGTAATACGTATATTTATTATAGTTCTAGCGATAATAACTGCATAACATGGGTAATAATGCATATGACATTGATAATATCGGGAGTAATAAGTATAATTATTACAGTTCTAGCGATAATAACTGCATTATATGGGTAATAATGCATGTTATATTGATAATAATAAAAGTAATAAGTATAATTATTATAGTTCTAGCTATAATAATTGTACAATATCGCTAATAGTGCATGTTATATTAATAATAATAAAAGTAATAAGTATATTTATTACAGTTCTATCGATAATAACTGCATAATATGGGTAATAATGCATGTTATATTGATAATAATATAAGTAATAAGTATAATTATTACAGTTCTAGCGCTAATAACCCCATTATATGGGTAATAATGCATGTCATATTGATAATATCGGGTGTAATAAGTATAATTATTACAGTTCCAGCGATGAGAACTGCATTATATGGGTAATAATGGATGTTATATTGATAATATCGGGAGTAATAAGTATAATTATTACAGTCCTAGCGATAATACTAGTAAAATATGGCGAAGAGTGCCTGTTATATTGATAATAATAAAAGTAATAAGTATATTTATTATACTTCTGTCGATAATAACTGAATTATATGGCTAATAGTGCATGTTATATTGATAATAATAAAAGTAATGAGTATATTTATTATAGTTCTATCGATAATAACTGCATAATATGGGTAATAATGCATGTTATATTGATGATAATGAAAGTAGTACGTATATTTATTACAGTTCTATCGATAATAACTGCATAATATGGGTAGTAATGCATGTTATATTGATAATAATATAAGTAATAAGTATATTTATTACAGTTCTATCGATAATAACTGCATAATATGGGTAATAATGCATGTTATATTGATGACAATAAAAGTAATACGTATATTTATTATAGTTCTAGCGATAATAACTGCATAACATGGGTAATAATGCATGTGATATTGATAATATCGGGAGTAATAAGTATAATTATTACAGTTCTAGCGATAATAACTCCATTATATGGGTAATAATGCATGTTATATTGATAATAATATAAGTAATAAGTATATTTATTACAGTTCTAGCGATAATAACTCCATTATATGGGTAATAATGCATGTTATATTGATAATAATATAAGTAATGAGTATAATTATTACAGTTCTAGCGATAATAACTGCATAATATGGGTAATAATGCATGTTATATTGATGACTATAAAAGTAATACGTATATTTATTATAGTTCTAGCGATAATAACTGCATAACATGGGTAATAATGCATGTGATATTGATAATATCGGGAGTAATAAGTATAATTATTACAGTTCTAGCGATAATAACTCCATTATATGCGTAATAATGCATGTTATATTGATAATAATATAAGTAATAAGTATATTTATTACAGTTCTAGCGATAATAACTCCATTATATGGGTAATAATGCATGTTATATTGATAATAATATAAGTAATGAGTATAATTATTACAGGCCTAGCGATAATAACTCCATTATATGGGTAATATTGCATGTTATGTTGATAATAATATAAGTAATAAGTATAATTATTACAGTTCTAGCAATAATAACTCCATTATATAGATAATAATGCATGTCATATTGATAATATCGGGACTAATAAGTATAATTATTATAGTTCTAGCGATAATAATTGTACAATATGGCTAATAGTGCATGTTATATTGATAATAATAAAAGTAATAAGTATATTTATTACAGTTCTATCGATAATAACTGCATAACATTTGTAATAATGCATGTTATATTGATGATAATAAAAGTAATACGTATATTTATTATAGTTCTAGCGATAATAACTGCATTATATGGGTAATAATGCATGTTATATTGATAATAATATAAGTAATAAGTATATTTATTACAGTTCTATCGATAATAACTGCATAATATGGGTAATAATGCATGTTATATTGATGACAATAAAAGTAATACGTATATTTATTATAGTTCTAGCGATAATAACTGCATAACATGGGTAATAATGCATATGACATTGATAATATCGGGAGTAATAAGTATAATTATTACAGTTCTAGCGATAATAACTGCATTATATGAGTAATAATGCATGTTATATTGATAATAATAAAAGTAATAAGTATAATTATTATAGTTCTAGCTATAATAATTGTACAATATCGCTAATAGTGCATGTTATATTGATAATAATAAAAGTAATAAGTATATTTATTACAGTTCTATCGATAATAACTGCATAATATGGGTAATAATGCATGTTATATTGATAATAATATAAGTAATAAGTATAATTATTACAGTTCTAGCGCTAATAACCCCATTATATGGGTAATAATGCATGTCATATTGATAATATCGGGAGTAATAAGTATAATTATTACAGTTCCAGCGATGAGAACTGCATTATATGGGTAATAATGGATGTTATATTGATAATATCGGGCGTAATAAGTATAATTATTACAGTCCTAGCGATAATACTAGTAAAATATGGTTAAGAGTGCCTGTTATATTGATAATAATAAAAGTAATAAGTATATTTATTATACTTCTGTCGATAATAACTGCATTATATGGCTAATAGTGCATGTTATATTGATAATAATAAAAGTAATGAGTATATTTATTATAGTTCTATCGATAATAACTGCATAATATGGGTAATAATGCATGTTATATTGATGATAATGAAAGTAGTACGTATATTTATTACAGTTCTATCGATAATAACTGCATAATATGGGTAGTAATGCATGTTATATTGATAATAATATAAGTAATAAGTATATTTATTACAGTTCTATCGATAATAACTGCATAATATGGGTAATAATGCATGTTATATTGATGACAATAAAAGTAATACGTATATTTATTATAGTTCTAGCGATAATAACTGCATAACATGGGTAATAATGCATGTGATATTGATAATATCGGGAGTAATAAGTATAATTATTACAGTTCTAGCGATAATAACTCCATTATATGGGTAATAATGCATGTTATATTGATAATAATATAAGTAATAAGTATATTTATTACAGTTCTAGCGATAATAACTCCATTATATGGGTAATAATGCATGTTATATTGATAATAATATAAGTAATGAGTATAATTATTACAGGCCTAGCGATAATAACTCCATTATATGGGTAATATTGCATGTTATGTTGATAATAATATAAGTAATAAGTATAATTATTACAGTTCTAGCAATAATAACTCCATTATATAGATAATAATGCATGTCATATTGATAATATCGGGACTAATAAGTATAATTATTATAGTTCTAGCGATAATAATTGTACAATATGGCTAATAGTGCATGTTATATTGATAATAATAAAAGTAATAAGTATATTTATTACAGTTCTATCGATAATAACTGCATAACATTTGTAATAATGCATGTTATATTGATGATAATAAAAGTAATACGTATATTTATTATAGTTCTAGCGATAATAACTGCATTATATGGGTAATAATGCATGTTATATTGATAATAATATAAGTAATAAGTATATTTATTACAGTTCTATCGATAATAACTGCATAATATGGGTAATAATGCATGTTATATTGATGACAATAAAAGTAATACGTATATTTATTATAGTTCTAGCGATAATAACTGCATAACATGGGTAATAATGCATATGACATTGATAATATCGGGAGTAATAAGTATAATTATTACAGTTCTAGCGATAATAACTGCATTATATGGGTAATAATGCATGTTACAATTGATAATAATAAAAGTAATAAGTATAATTATTATAGTTCTAGCTATAATAATTGTACAATATCGCTAATAGTGCATGTTATATTGATAATAATAAAAGTAATAAGTATATTTATTACAGTTCTATCGATAATAACTGCATAATATGGGTAATAATACATGTTATATTGATAATAATATAAGTAATAAGTATAATTATTACAGTTCTAGCGCTAATAACCCCATTATATGGGTAATAATGCATATCATATTGATAATATCGGGAGTAATAAGTATAATTATTACAGTTCCAGCGATGAGAACTGCATTATATGGGTAATAATGGATGTTATATTGATAATATCGGGAGTAATAAGTATAATTATTACAGTCCTAGCGATAATACTAGTAAAATATGGCTAAGAATGCCTGTTATATTGATAATAATAAAAGTAATAAGTATATTTATTATACTTCTGTCGATAATAACTGCATTATATGGCTAATAGTGCATGTTATATTGATAATAATAAAAGTAATGAGTATATTTATTATAGTTCTATCGATAATAACTGCATAATATGGGTAATAATGCATGTTATATTGATGATAATGAAAGTAGTACGTATATTTATTACAGTTCTATCGATAATAACTGCATAATATGGGTAGTAATGCATGTTATATTGATAATAATATAAGTAATAAGTATATTTATTACAGTTCTATCGATAATAACTGCATAATATGGGTAATAATGCATGTTATATTGATGACAATAAAAGTAATACGTATATTTATTATAGTTCTAGCGATAATAACTGCATAACATGGGTAATAATGCATGTGATATTGATAATATCGGGAGTAATAAGTATAATTATTACAGTTCTAGCGATAATAACTCCATTATATGGGTAATAATGCATGTTATATTGATAATAATATAAGTAATAAGTATAATTATTACAGTTCTAGCGCTAATAACCCCATTATATGGGTAATAATGCATGTCATATTGATAATATCGGGAGTAATAAGTATAATTATTACAGTTCCAGCGATGAGAACTGCATTATATGGGTAATAATGGATGTTATATTGATAATATCGGGAGTAATAAGTATAATTATTACAGTCCTAGCGATAATACTAGTAAAATATGGCGAAGAGTGCCTGTTATATTGATAATAATAAAAGTAATAAGTATATTTATTATACTTCTGTCGATAATAACTGCATTATATGGGTAATAATGCATGTTATATTGATAATAATAAAAGTAATAAGTATATTTATTATAGTTCTATCGATAATAACTGCATTATATGCGTAATAATGCATGTTATATTGATGATAAAAAAAGTAATACGTATATTTATTATAGTTCTAGCTATAATAACTGCATAATATGGGTAATAATGCATGTTATATTGATAATAATATAAGTAATAAGTATAATTATTACAGTTCTAGCGATAGTAACTGCATAATATGGGTAATAATGCATGTTATATTGATGACAATAAAAGTAATACGTATATTTATTATAGTTCTAGCGATAATAACTGCATAACATGGGTAATAATGCATGTGATATTGATAATATCGGGAGTAATAAGTATAATTATTACAGTTCTAGCGATAATAACTCCATTATATGGGTAATAATGCATGTTATATTGATAATAATATAAGTAATAAGTATAATTATTACAGTTCTAGCGCTAATAACCCCATTATATGGGTAATAATGCATGTCATATTGATAATATCGGGAGTAACAAGTATAATTATTACAGTTCCAGCGATGAGAACTGCATTATATGGGTAATAATGGATGTTATATTGATAATATCGGGAGTAATAAGTATAATTATTACAGTCCTAGCGATAATACTAGTAAAATATGGCGAAGAGTGCCTGTTATATTGATAATAATAAAAGTAATAAGTATATTTATTATACTTCTGTCGATAATAACTGCATTATATGGGTAATAATGCATGTTATATTGATAATAATAAAAGTAATAAGTATATTTATTATAGTTCCATCGATAATAACTGCATTATATGCGTAATAATGCATGTTATATTGATGCTAAAAAAAGTAATACGTATATTTATTATAGTTCTAGCTATAATAACTGCATAATATGGGTAATAATGCATGTTATATTGATAATAATTTAAGTAATAAGTATAATTATTACAGTTCTAGCGATAATAACTCCATTATATGGGTAATAATGCATGTTATATTGATAATAATAAAAGTAATAAGTATATTTATTATAGTTATATCGATAGTAACTGCATAATATGGGTAATAATGCATGTTATATTGATGATAATGAAAGTAGTAAGTATATTTATTACAGTTCTATCGATAATAACTGCATAATATGGGTAGTAATGCATGTTATATTGATAATAATAAAAGTAATAAGTATATTTATTATAGTTCTATCGATAATAACTGCATAATATGGGTAATAATGCATGTTATATTGATAATAATATAAGTAATGAGTATAATTATTACAGTTCTAGCGATAATAACTCCATTATATGGGTAATAATGCATGTTATATTGATAATAATATAAGTAATAAGTATAATTATTACAGTTCTAGCGATAATAACTGCATTATATGGGTAATAATGCATGTTATATTGATAATAATAAAAGTAATGAGTATAATTATTACAGTTCTAGCGATAATAACTCCATTATATGGGTAATAATGCATGTTATATTGATAATAATATAAGTAATAAGTATAATTATTACAGTTCTAGCGATAATAACTGCATTATATGGGTAATAATGCATGTTACATTGATAATAATAAAAGTAATAAGTATATTTATTACAGTTCTATCGATAATAACTGCATAATATGGGTAATAATGCATGTTATATTGATAATAATATAAGTAATGAGTATAATTATTACAGGCCTAGCGATAATAACTCCATTATATGGGTAATATTGCATGTTATGTTGATAATAATATAAGTAATAAGTATAATTATTACAGTTCTAGCAATAATAACTCCATTATATAGATAATAATGCATGTCATATTGATAATATCGGGACTAATAAGTATAATTATTATAGTTCTAGCGATAATAATTGTACAATATGGCTAATAGTGCATGTTATATTGATAATAATAAAAGTAATAAGTATATTTATTACAGTTCTATCGATAATAACTGCATAACATTTGTAATAATGCATGTTATATTGATGATAATAAAAGTAATACGTATATTTATTATAGTTCTAGCGATAATAACTGCATTATATGGGTAATAATGCATGTTATATTGATAATAATATAAGTAATAAGTATATTTATTACAGTTCTATCGATAATAACTGCATAATATGGGTAATAATGCATGTTATATTGATGACAATAAAAGTAATACGTATATTTATTATAGTTCTAGCGATAATAACTGCATAACATGGGTAATAATGCATATGACATTGATAATATCGGGAGTAATAAGTATAATTATTACAGTTCTAGCGATAATAACTGCATTATATGGGTAATAATGCATGTTATATTGATAATAATAAAAGTAATAAGTATAATTATTATAGTTCTAGCTATAATAATTGTACAATATCGCTAATAGTGCATGTTATATTGATAATAATAAAAGTAATAAGTATATTTATTACAGTTCTGTCGATAATAACTGCATAATATGGGTAATAATGCATGTTATATTGATGACAATAAAAGTAATACGTATATTTATTATAGTTCTAGCGATAATAACTGCATAACATGGGTAATAATGCATGTGATATTGATAATATCGGGAGTAATAAGTATAATTATTACAGTTCTAGCGATAATAACTCCATTATATGGGTAATAATGCATGTTATATTGATAATAATATAAGTAATAAGTATATTTATTACAGTTCTAGCGATAATAACTCCATTATATGGGTAATAATGCATGTTATATTGATAATAATATAAGTAATGAGTATAATTATTACAGGCCTAGCGATAATAACTCCATTATATGGGTAATATTGCATGTTATGTTGATAATAATATAAGTAATAAGTATAATTATTACAGTTCTAGCAATAATAACTCCATTATATAGATAATAATGCATGTCATATTGATAATATCGGGACTAATAAGTATAATTATTATAGTTCTAGCGATAATAATTGTACAATATGGCTAATAGTGCATGTTATATTGATAATAATAAAAGTAATAAGTATATTTATTACAGTTCTATCGATAATAACTGCATAACATTTGTAATAATGCATGTTATATTGATGATAATAAAAGTAATACGTATATTTATTATAGTTCTAGCGATAATAACTGCATTATATGGGTAATAATGCATGTTATATTGATAATAATATAAGTAATAAGTATATTTATTACAGTTCTATCGATAATAACTGCATAATATGGGTAATAATGCATGTTATATTGATGACAATAAAAGTAATACGTATATTTATTATAGTTCTAGCGATAATAACTGCATAACATGGGTAATAATGCATATGACATTGATAATATCGGGAGTAATAAGTATAATTATTACAGTTCTAGCGATAATAACTGCATTATATGGGTAATAATGCATGTTATATTGATAATAATAAAAGTAATAAGTATAATTATTATAGTTCTAGCTATAATAATTGTACAATATCGCTAATAGTGCATGTTATATTGATAATAATAAAAGTAATAAGTATATTTATTACAGTTCTATCGATAATAACTGCATAATATGGGTAATAATGCATGTTATATTGATAATAATATAAGTAATAAGTATAATTATTACAGTTCTAGCGCTAATAACCCCATTATATGGGTAATAATGCATATCATATTGATAATATCGGGAGTAATAAGTATAATTATTACAGTTCCAGCGATGAGAACTGCATTATATGGGTAATAATGGATGTTATATTGATAATATCGGGAGTAATAAGTATAATTATTACAGTCCTAGCGATAATACTAGTAAAATATGGCTAAGAGTGCCTGTTATATTGATAATAATAAAAGTAATAAGTATATTTATTATACTTCTGTCGATAATAACTGCATTATATGGCTAATAGTGCATGTTATATTGATAATAATAAAAGTAATGAGTATATTTATTATAGTTCTATCGATAATAACTGCATAATATGGGTAATAATGCATGTTATATTGATGATAATGAAAGTAGTACGTATATTTATTACAGTTCTATCGATAATAACTGCATAATATGGGTAGTAATGCATGTTATATTGATAATAATATAAGTAATAAGTATATTTATTACAGTTCTATCGATAATAACTGCATAATATGGGTAATAATGCATGTTATATTGATGACAATAAAAGTAATACGTATATTTATTATAGTTCTAGCGATAATAACTGCATAACATGGGTAATAATGCATGTGATATTGATAATATCGGGAGTAATAAGTATAATTATTACAGTTCTAGCGATAATAACTCCATTATATGGGTAATAATGCATGTTATATTGATAATAATATAAGTAATAAGTATAATTATTACAGTTCTAGCGCTAATAACCCCATTATATGGGTAATAATGCATGTCATATTGATAATATCGGGAGTAATAAGTATAATTATTACAGTTCCAGCGATGAGAACTGCATTATATGGGTAATAATGGATGTTATATTGATAATATCGGGAGTAATAAGTATAATTATTACAGTCCTAGCGATAATACTAGTAAAATATGGCGAAGAGTGCCTGTTATAATGATAATAATAAAAGTAATAAGTATATTTATTATACTTCTGTCGATAATAACTGCATTATATGGGTAATAATGCATGTTATATTGATAATAATAAAAGTAATAAGTATATTTATTATAGTTCTATCGATAATAACTGCATTATATGCGTAATAATGCATGTTATATTGATGATAAAAAAAGTAATACGTATATTTATTATAGTTCTAGCTATAATAACTGCATAATATGGGTAATAATGCATGTTATATTGATAATAATATAAGTAATAAGTATAATTATTACAGTTCTAGCGATAATAACTGCATAATATGGGTAATAATGCATGTTATATTGATGACAATAAAAGTAATACGTATATTTATTATAGTTCTAGCGATAATAACTGCATAACATGGGTAATAATGCATGTGATATTGATAATATCGGGAGTAATAAGTATAATTATTACAGTTCTAGCGATAATAACTCCATTATATGGGTAATAATGCATGTTATATTGATAATAATATAAGTAATAAGTATATTTATTACAGTTCTAGCGATAATAACTGCATTATATGGGTAATAATGCATGTTATATTGATAATAATAAAAGTAAAAAGTATAATTATTATAGCTCTAGCTATAATAATTGTACAATATGGCTAATAGTGCATGTTATATTGATAATAATAAAAGTAATAAGTATATTTATTACAGTTCTATCGATAATAACTGCATAATATGGGTAATAACGCATGTTATATTGATAATAATATAAGTAATAAGTATAATTATTACAGTTCTAGCGATAATAACCCCATTATATGGGTAATAATGCATGTCATATTGATAATATCGGGAGTAATAAGTATAATTATTACAGTTCCAGCGATGAGAACTGCATTATATGGGTAATAATGGATGTTATATTGATAATAACCGGAGTAATAAGTATAATTATTACAGTCCTAGCGATAATACTAGTAAAATATGGCTAAGAGTGCCTGTTATATTGATAATAATAAAAGTAATAAGTATATTTATTATACTTCTGTCGCTAATAACTGCATTATATGGGTAGTAATGCATGTTATATTGATGATAATAAAAATAATACGTATATTTATTATAGTTCTAGCTATAATAACTGCATAATATGGGTAGTAATGCATGTTATATTGATAATAATATAAGTAATAAGTATATTTATTACAGTTCTATCGATAATAACTGCATAATATGGGTAATAATGCATGTTATATTGATGACAATAAAAGTAATACGTATATTTATTATAGTTCTAGCGATAATAACTGCATAACATGGGTAATAATGCATGTGATATTGATAATATCGGGAGTAATAAGTATAATTATTACAGTTCTAGCGATAATAACTCCATTATATGGGTAATAATGCATGTTATATTGATAATAATATAAGTAATAAGTATAATTATTACAGTTCTAGCGCTAATAACCCCATTATATGGGTAATAATGCATGTCATATTGATAATATCGGGAGTAATAAGTATAATTATTACAGTTCCAGCGATGAGAACTGCATTATATGGGTAATAGTGGATGTTATATTGATAGTATCGGGAGTAATAAGTATAATTATTACAGTCCTAGCGATAATACTAGTAAAATATGGCGAAGAGTGTCTGTTATATTGATAATAATAAAAGTAATAAGTATATTTATTATACTTCTGTCGATAATAACTGCATTATATGGGTAATAATGCATGTTATATTGATAATAATAAAAGTAATAAGTATATTTATTATAGTTCCATCGATAATAACTGCATTATATGCGTAATAATGCATGTTATATTGATGATAAAAAAAGTAATACGTATATTTATTATAGTTCTAGCTATAATAACTGCATAATATGGGTAATAATGCATGTTATATTGATAATAATATAAGTAATAAGTATAATTATTACAGTTCTAGCGATAATAACTGCATAATATGGGTAATAATGCATGTTATATTGATGACAATAAAAGTAATACGTATATTTATTATAGTTCTAGCGATAATAACTGCATAACATGGGTAATAATGCATGTGATATTGATAATATCGGGAGTAATAAGTATAATTATTACAGTTCTAGCGATAATAACTCCATTATATGGGTAATAATGCATGTTATATTGATAATAATATAAGTAATAAGTATATTTATTACAGTTCTAGCGATAATAACTGCATTATATGGGTAATAATGCATGTTATATTGATAATAATAAAAGTAAAAAGTATAATTATTATAGCTCTAGCTATAATAATTGTACAATATGGCTAATAGGGCATGTTATATTGATAATAATAAAAGTAATAAGTATATTTATTACAGTTCTATCGATAATAACTGCATAATATGGGTAATAACGCATGTTATATTGATAATAATATAAGTAATAAGTATAATTATTACAGTTCTAGCGATAATAACCCCATTATATGGGTAATAATGCATGTCATATTGATAATATCGGGACTAATAAGTATAATTATTATAGTTCTAGCGATAATAATTGTACAATATGGCTAATAGTGCATGTTATATTGATGATAATAAAAATAATACGTATATTTATTATAGTTGTAGCTATAATAACTGCATAATATGGGTAATAATGCATGTTATATTGATAATAATATAAGTAATAAGTATAATTATTACAGTTCTAGCGCTAATAACCCCATTATATGGGTAATAATGCATGTCATATTGATAATATCGGGAGTAATAAGTATAATTATTACAGTTCCAGCGATGAGAACTGCATTATATGGGTAATAGTGGATGTTATATTGATAGTATCGGGAGTAATAAGTATAATTATTACAGTCCTAGCGATAATACTAGTAAAATATGGCGAAGAGTGTCTGTTATATTGATAATAATAAAAGTAATAAGTATATTTATTATACTTCTGTCGATAATAACTGCATTATATGGGTAATAATGCATGTTATATTGATAATAATAAAAGTAATAAGTATATTTATTATAGTTCCATCGATAATAACTGCATTATATGCGTAATAATGCATGTTATATTGATGATAAAAAAAGTAATACGTATATTTATTATAGTTCTAGCTATAATAACTGCATAATATGGGTAATAATGCATGTTATATTGATAATAATATAAGTAATAAGTATAATTATTACAGTTCTAGCGATAATAACTGCATAATATGGGTAATAATGCATGTTATATTGATGACAATAAAAGTAATACGTATATTTATTATAGTTCTAGCGATAATAACTGCATAACATGGGTAATAATGCATGTGATATTGATAATATCGGGAGTAATAAGTATAATTATTACAGTTCTAGCGATAATAACTCCATTATATGGGTAATAATGCATGTTATATTGATAATAATATAAGTAATAAGTATATTTATTACAGTTCTAGCGATAATAACTGCATTATATGGGTAATAATGCATGTTATATTGATAATAATAAAAGTAAAAAGTATAATTATTATAGCTCTAGCTATAATAATTGTACAATATGGCTAATAGGGCATGTTATATTGATAATAATAAAAGTAATAAGTATATTTATTACAGTTCTATCGATAATAACTGCATAACATTTGTAATAATGCATGTTATATTGATGATAATAAAAGTAATACGTATATTTATTATAGTTCTAGCGATAATAACTGCATTATATGGGTAATAATGCATGTTATATTGATAATAATATAAGTAATAAGTATATTTATTACAGTTCTATCGATAATAACTGCATAATATGGGTAATAATGCATGTTATATTGATGACAATAAAAGTAATACGTATATTTATTATAGTTCTAGCGATAATAACTGCATAACATGGGTAATAATGCATATGACATTGATAATATCGGGAGTAATAAGTATAATTATTACAGTTCTAGCGATAATAACTGCATTATATGGGTAATAATGCATGTTATATTGATAATAATATAAGTAATAAGTATAATTATTACAGTTCTAGCGCTAATAACCCCATTATATGGGTAATAATGCATGTCATATTGATAATATCGGGAGTAATAAGTATAATTATTACAGTTCCAGCGATGAGAACTGCATTATATGGGTAATAATGGATGTTATATTGATAATATCGGGAGTAATAAGTATAATTATTACAGTCCTAGCGATAATACTAGTAAAATATGGCTAAGAGTGCCTGTTATATTGATAATAATAAAAGTAATAAGTATATTTATTATACTTCTGTCGATAATAACTGCATTATATGGCTAATAGTGCATGTTATATTGATAATAATAAAAGTAATGAGTATATTTATTATAGTTCTGTCGATAATAACTGCATAATATGGGTAATAATGCATGTTATATTGATGATAATGAAAGTAGTACGTATATTTATTACAGTTCTATCGATAATAACTGCATAATATGGGTAGTAATGCATGTTATATTGATAATAATATAAGTAATAAGTATATTTATTACAGTTCTATCGATAATAACTGCATAATATGGGTAATAATGCATGTTATATTGATGACAATAAAAGTAATACGTATATTTATTATAGTTCTAGCGATAATAACTGCATAACATGGGTAATAATGCATGTGATATTGATAATATCGGGAGTAATAAGTATAATTATTACAGTTCTAGCGATAATAACTCCATTATATGGGTAATAATGCATGTTATATTGATAATAATATAAGTAATAAGTATATTTATTACAGTTCTAGCGATAATAACTCCATTATATGGGTAATAATGCATGTTATATTGATAATAATATGAGTAATGAGTATAATTATTACAGGCCTAGCGATAATAACTCCATTATATGGGTAATATTGCATGTTATGTTGATAATAATATAAGTAATAAGTATAATTATTACAGTTCTAGCAATAATAACTCCATTATATAGATAATAATGCATGTCATATTGATAATATCGGGACTAATAAGTATAATTATTATAGTTCTAGCGATAATAATTGTACAATATGGCTAATAGTGCATGTTATATTGATAATAATAAAAGTAATAAGTATATTTATTACAGTTCTATCGATAATAACTGCATAACATTTGTAATAATGCATGTTATATTGATGATAATAAAAGTAATACGTATATTTATTATAGTTCTAGCGATAATAACTGCATTATATGGGTAATAATGCATGTTATATTGATAATAATATAAGTAATAAGTATAATTATTACAGTTCTAGCGCTAATAACCCCATTATATGGGTAATAATGCATATCATATTGATAATATCGGGAGTAATAAGTATAATTATTACAGTTCCAGCGATGAGAACTGCATTATATGGGTAATAATGGATGTTATATTGATAATATCGGGAGTAATAAGTATAATTATTACAGTCCTAGCGATAATACTAGTAAAATATGGCGAAGAGTGCCTGTTATATTGATAATAATAAAAGTAATAAGTATATTTATTATACTTCTGTCGATAATAACTGCATTATATGGGTAATAATGCATGTTATATTGATAATAATAAAAGTAATAAGTATATTTATTATAGTTCTATCGATAATAACTGCATTATATGCGTAATAATGCATGTTATATTGATGATAAAAAAAGTAATACGTATATTTATTATAGTTCTAGCTATAATAACTGCATAATATGGGTAATAATGCATGTTATATTGATAATAATATAAGTAATAAGTATAATTATTACAGTTCTAGCGATAATAACTGCATAATATGGGTAATAATGCATGTTATATTGATGACAATAAAAGTAATACGTATATTTATTATAGTTCTAGCGATAATAACTGCATAACATGGGTAATAATGCATGTGATATTGATAATATCGGGAGTAATAAGTATAATTATTACAGTTCTAGCGATAATAACTCCATTATATGGGTAATAATGCATGTTATATTGATAATAATATAAGTAATAAGTATATTTATTACAGTTCTAGCGATAATAACTGCATTATATGGGTAATAATGCATGTTATATTGATAATAATAAAAGTAAAAAGTATATTTATTATAGCTCTAGCTATAATAATTGTACAATATGGCTAATAGTGCATGTTATATTGATAATAATAAAAGTAATAAGTATATTTATTACAGTTCTATCGATAATAACTGCATAATATGGGTAATAACGCATGTTATATTGATAATAATATAAGTAATAAGTATAATTATTACAGTTCTAGCGATAATAACCGCATTATATGGGTAATAATGCATGTCATATTGATAATATCGGGAGTAATAAGTATAATTATTACAGTTCCAGCGATGAGAACTGCATTATATGGGTAATAATGGATGTTATATTGATAATAACCGGAGTAATAAGTATAATTATTACAGTCCTAGCGATAATACTAGTAAAATATGGCTAAGAGTGCCTGTTATATTGATAATAATAAAAGTAATAAGTATATTTATTATACTTCTGTCGCTAATAACTGCATTATATGGGTAGTAATGCATGTTATATTGATGATAATAAAAATAATACGTATATTTATTATAGTTCTAGCTATAATAACTGCATAATATGGGTAGTAATGCATGTTATATTGATAATAATATAAGTAATAAGTATATTTATTACAGTTCTATCGATAATAACTGCATAATATGGGTAATAATGCATGTTATATTGATGACAATAAAAGTAATACGTATATTTATTATAGTTCTAGCGATAATAACTGCATAACATGGGTAATAATGCATGTGATATTGATAATATCGGGAGTAATAAGTATAATTATTACAGTTCTAGCGATAATAACTCCATTATATGGGTAATAATGCATGTTATATTGATAATAATATAAGTAATAAGTATAATTATTACAGTTCTAGCGCTAATAACCCCATTATATGGGTAATAATGCATGTCATATTGATAATATCGGGAGTAATAAGTATAATTATTACAGTTCCAGCGATGAGAACTGCATTATATGGGTAATAATGGATGTTATATTGATAATAACCGGAGTAATAAGTATAATTATTACAGTCCTAGCGATAATACTAGTAAAATATGGCTAAGAGTGCCTGTTATATTGATAATAATAAAAGTAATAAGTATATTTATTATACTTCTGTCGCTAATAACTGCATTATATGGGTAGTAATGCATGTTATATTGATGATAATAAAAATAATACGTATATTTATTATAGTTCTAGCTATAATAACTGCATAATATGGGTAGTAATGCATGTTATATTGATAATAATATAAGTAATAAGTATATTTATTACAGTTCTATCGATAATAACTGCATAATATGGGTAATAATGCATGTTATATTGATGACAATAAAAGTAATACGTATATTTATTATAGTTCTAGCGATAATAACTGCATAACATGGGTAATAATGCATGTGATATTGATAATATCGGGAGTAATAAGTATAATTATTACAGTTCTAGCGATAATAACTCCATTATATGGGTAATAATGCATGTTATATTGATAATAATATAAGTAATAAGTATAATTATTACAGTTCTAGCGCTAATAACCCCATTATATGGGTAATAATGCATGTCATATTGATAATATCGGGAGTAATAAGTATAATTATTACAGTTCCAGCGATGAGAACTGCATTATATGGGTAATAATGGATGTTATATTGATAATATCGGGAGTAATAAGTATAATTATTACAGTCCTAGCGATAATACTAGTAAAATATGGCGAAGAGTGCCTGTTATATTGATAATAATAAAAGTAATAAGTATATTTATTATAGTTCTGTCGATAATAACTGCATTATATGGGTAATAATGCATGTTATATTGATAATAATAAAAGTAATAAGTATATTTATTATAGTTCCATCGATAATAACTGCATTATATGCGTAATAATGCATGTTATATTGATGATAAAAAAAGTAATACGTATATTTATTATAGTTCTAGCTATAATAACTGCATAATATGGGTAATAATGCATGTTATATTGATAATAATTTAAGTAATAAGTATAATTATTACAGTTCTAGCGATAATAACTCCATTATATGGGTAATAATGCATGTTATATTGATAATAATAAAAGTAATAAGTATATTTATTATAGTTCTATCGATAGTAACTGCATAATATGGGTAATAATGCATGTTATATTGATGATAATGAAAGTAGTAAGTATATTTATTACAGTTCTATCGATAATAACTGCATAATATGGGTAGTAATGCATGTTATATTGATAATAATAAAAGTAATAAGTATATTTATTATAGTTCTATCGATAATAACTGCATAATATGGGTAATAATGCATGTTATATTGATGATAATAAAAATAATACGTATATTTATTATAGTTGTAGCTATAATAACTGCATAATATGGGTAATAATGCATGTTATATTGATAATAATATAAGTAATAAGTATAATTATTACAGTTCTAGCGATAATAACTCCATTATATGGGTAATAATGCATGTTATATTGATAATAATATAAGTAATAAGTATAATTATTACAGTTCTAGCGATAATAACTCCATTATATGGGTAATAATGCATGTTATATTGATAATAATATAAGTAATAAGTATAATTATTACAGTTCTAGCGATAATAACTGCATTATATGGGTAATAATGCATGTTATATTGATAATAATAAAAGTAATAAGTATATTTATTACAGTTCTATCGATAATAACTGCATAATATGGGTAATAATGCATGTTATATTGATAATAATATAAGTAATGAGTATAATTATTACAGGCCTAGCGATAATAACTCCATTATATGGGTAATATTGCATGTTATGTTGATAATAATATAAGTAATAAGTATAATTATTACAGTTCTAGCAATAATAACTCCATTATATAGATAATAATGCATGTCATATTGATAATATCGGGACTAATAAGTATAATTATTATAGTTCTAGCGATAATAATTGTACAATATGGCTAATAGTGCATGTTATATTGATAATAATAAAAGTAATAAGTATATTTATTACAGTTCTAGCGATAATAACTGCATAACATTTGTAATAATGCATGTTATATTGATGATAATAAAAGTAATACGTATATTTATTATAGTTCTAGCGATAATAACTGCATTATATGGGTAATAATGCATGTTATATTGATAATAATATAAGTAATAAGTATATTTATTACAGTTCTATCGATAATAACTGCATAATATGGGTAATAATGCATGTTATATTGATGACAATAAAAGTAATACGTATATTTATTATAGTTCTAGCGATAATAACTGCATAACATGGGTAATAATGCATATGACATTGATAATATCGGGAGTAATAAGTATAATTATTACAGTTCTAGCGATAATAACTGCATTATATGGGTAATAATGCATGTTATATTGATGATAAAAAAAGTAATACGTATATTTATTATAGTTCTAGCTATAATAACTGCATAATATGGGTAATAATGCATGTTATATTGATAATAATATAAGTAATAAGTATAATTATTACAGTTCTAGCGATAATAACTGCATAATATGGGTAATAATGCATGTTATATTGATGACAATAAAAGTAATACGTATATTTATTATAGTTCTAGCGATAATAACTGCATAACATGGGTAATAATGCATGTGATATTGATAATATCGGGAGTAATAAGTATAATTATTACAGTTCTAGCGATAATAACTCCATTATATGGGTAATAATGCATGTTATATTGATAATAATATAAGTAATAAGTATATTTATTACAGTTCTAGCGATAATAACTGCATTATATGGGTAATAATGCATGTTATATTGATAATAATAAAAGTAAAAAGTATAATTATTATAGCTCTAGCTATAATAATTGTACAATATGGCTAATAGGGCATGTTATATTGATAATAATAAAAGTAATAAGTATATTTATTACAGTTCTATCGATAATAACTGCATAATATGGGTAATAACGCATGTTATATTGATAATAATATAAGTAATAAGTATAATTATTACAGTTCTAGCGATAATAACCCCATTATATGGGTAATAATGCATGTCATATTGATAATATCGGGACTAATAAGTATAATTATTATAGTTCTAGCGATAATAATTGTACAATATGGCTAATAGTGCATGTTATATTGATAATAATAAAAGTAATAAGTATATTTATTACAGTTCTATCGATAATAACTGCATAACATTTGTAATAATGCATGTTATATTGATGATAATAAAAGTAATACGTATATTTATTATAGTTCTAGCGATAATAACTGCATTATATGGGTAATAATGCATGTTATATTGATAATAATATAAGTAATAAGTATATTTATTACAGTTCTATCGATAATAACTGCATAATATGGGTAATAATGCATGTTATATTGATGACAATAAAAGTAATGCGTATATTTATTATAGTTCTAGCGATAATAACTGCATAACATGGGTAATAATGCATATGACATTGATAATATCGGGAGTAATAAGTATAATTATTACAGTTCTAGCGATAATAACTGCATTATATGGGTAATAATGCATGTTATATTGATAATAATATAAGTAATAAGTATAATTATTACAGTTCTAGCGCTAATAACCCCATTATATGGGTAATAATGCATGTCATATTGATAATATCGGGAGTAATAAGTATAATTATTACAGTTCCAGCGATGAGAACTGCATTATATGGGTAATAATGGATGTTATATTGATAATATCGGGAGTAATAAGTATAATTATTACAGTCCTAGCGATAATACTAGTAAAATATGGCTAAGAGTGCCTGTTATATTGATAATAATAAAAGTAATAAGTATATTTATTATACTTCTGTCGATAATAACTGCATTATATGGCTAATAGTGCATGTTATATTGATAATAATAAAAGTAATGAGTATATTTATTATAGTTCTATCGATAATAACTGCATAATATGGGTAATAATGCATGTTATATTGATGATAATGAAAGTAGTACGTATATTTATCACAGTTCTATCGATAATAACTGCATAATATGGGTAGTAATGCATGTTATATTGATAATAATATAAGTAATAAGTATATTTATTACAGTTCTATCGATAATAACTGCATAATATGGGTAATAATGCATGTTATATTGATGACAATAAAAGTAATACGTATATTTATTATAGTTCTAGCGATAATAACTGCATAACATGGGTAATAATGCATGTGATATTGATAATATCGGGAGTAATAAGTATAATTATTACAGTTCTAGCGATAATAACTCCATTATATGGGTAATAATGCATGTTATATTGATAATAATATAAGTAATAAGTATATTTATTACAGTTCTAGCGATAATAACTCCATTATATGGGTAATAATGCATGTTATATTGATAATAATATGAGTAATGAGTATAATTATTACAGGCTTAGCGATAATAACTCCATTATATGGGTAATATTGCATGTTATGTTGATAATAATATAAGTAATAAGTATAATTATTACAGTTCTAGCAATAATAACTCCATTATATAGATAATAATGCATGTCATATTGATAATATCGGGACTAATAAGTATAATTATTATAGTTCTAGCGATAATAATTGTACAATATGGCTAATAGTGCATGTTATATTGATAATAATAAAAGTAATAAGTATATTTATTACAGTTCTATCGATAATAACTGCATAACATTTGTAATAATGCATGTTATATTGATGATAATAAAAGTAATACGTATATTTATTATAGTTCTAGCGATAATAACTGCATTATATGGGTAATAATGCATGTTATATTGATAATAATATAAGTAATAAGTATAATTATTACAGTTCTAGCGCTAATAACCCCATTATATGGGTAATAATGCATGTCATATTGATAATATCGGGAGTAATAAGTATAATTATTACAGTTCCAGCGATGAGAACTGCATTATATGGGTAATAATGGATGTTATATTGATAATATCGGGAGTAATAAGTATAATTATTACAGTCCTAGCGATAATACTAGTAAAATATGGCGAAGAGTGCCTGTTATATTGATAATAATAAAAGTAATAAGTATATTTATTATACTTCTGTCGATAATAACTGCATTATATGGGTAATAATGCATGTTATATTGATAATAATAAAAGTAATAAGTATATTTATTATAGTTCTATCGATAATAACTGCATTATATGCGTAATAATGCATGTTATATAGATGATAAAAAAAGTAATACGTATATTTATTATAGTTCTAGCTATAATAACTGCATAATATGGGTAATAATGCATGTTATATTGATAATAATATAAGTAATAAGTATAATTGTTACAGTTCTAGCGATAATAACTGCATAATATGGGTAATAATGCATGTTATATTGATGACAATAAAAGTAATACGTATATTTATTATAGTTCTAGCGATAATAACTGCATAACATGGGTAATAATGCATGTGATATTGATAATATCGGGAGTAATAAGTATAATTATTACAGTTCTAGCGATAATAACTCCATTATATGGGTAATAATGCATGTTATATTGATAATAATATAAGTAATAAGTATATTTATTACAGTTCTAGCGATAATAACTGCATTATATGGGTAATAATGCATGTTATATTGATAATAATAAAAGTAAAAAGTATATTTATTATAGCTCTAGCTATAATAATTGTACAATATGGCTAATAGTGCATGTTATATTGATAATAATAAAAGTAATAAGTATATTTATTACAGTTCTATCGATAATAACTGCATAATATGGGTAATAACGCATGTTATATTGATAATAATATAAGTAATAAGTATAATTATTACAGTTCTAGCGATAATAACCCCATTATATGGGTAATAATGCATGTCATATTGATAATATCGGGAGTAATAAGTATAATTATTACAGTTCCAGCGATGAGAACTGCATTATATGGGTAATAATGGATGTTATATTGATAATAACCGGAGTAATAAGTATAATTATTACAGTCCTAGCGATAATACTAGTAAAATATGGCTAAGAGTGCCTGTTATATTGATAATAATAAAAGTAATAAGTATATTTATTATACTTCTGTCGCTAATAACTGCATTATATGGGTAGTAATGCATGTTATATTGATGATAATAAAAATAATACGTATATTTATTATAGTTCTAGCTATAATAACTGCATAATATGGGTAGTAATGCATGTTATATTGATAATAATATAAGTAATAAGTATATTTATTACAGTTCTATCGATAATAACTGCATAATATGGGTAATAATGCATGTTATATTGATGACAATAAAAGTAATACGTATATTTATTATAGTTCTAGCGATAATAACTGCATAACATGGGTAATAATGCATGTGATATTGATAATATCGGGAGTAATAAGTATAATTATTACAGTTCTAGCGATAATAACTCCATTATATGGGTAATAATGCATGTTATATTGATAATAATATAAGTAATAAGTATATTTATTACAGTTCTAGCGATAATAACTCCATTATATGGGTAATAATGCATGTTATATTGATAATAATATGAGTAATGAGTATAATTATTACAGGCCTAGCGATAATAACTCCATTATATGGGTAATATTGCATGTTATGTTGATAATAATATAAGTAATAAGTATAATTATTACAGTTCTAGCAATAATAACTCCATTATATAGATAATAATGCATGTCATATTGATAATATCGGGACTAATAAGTATAATTATTATAGTTCTAGCGATAATAATTGTACAATATGGCTAATAGTGCATGTTATATTGATAATAATAAAAGTAATAAGTATATTTATTACAGTTCTATCGATAATAACTGCATAACATTTGTAATAATGCATGTTATATTGATGATAATAAAAGTAATACGTATATTTATTATAGTTCTAGCGATAATAACTGCATTATATGGGTAATAATGCATGTTATATTGATAATAATATAAGTAATAAGTATAATTATTACAGTTCTAGCGCTAATAACCCCATTATATGGGTAATAATGCATGTCATATTGATAATATCGGGAGTAATAAGTATAATTATTACAGTTCCAGCGATGAGAACTGCATTATATGGGTAATAATGGATGTTATATTGATAATATCGGGAGTAATAAGTATAATTATTACAGTCCTAGCGATAATACTAGTAAAATATGGCGAAGAGTGCCTGTTATATTGATAATAATAAAAGTAATAAGTATATTTATTATACTTCTGTCGATAATAACTGCATTATATGGGTAATAATGCATGTTATATTGATAATAATAAAAGTAATAAGTATATTTATTATAGTTCTATCGATAATAACTGCATTATATGCGTAATAATGCATGTTATATTGATGATAAAAAAAGTAATACGTATATTTATTATAGTTCTAGCTATAATAACTGCATAATATGGGTAATAATGCATGTTATATTGATAATAATATAAGTAATAAGTATAATTATTACAGTTCTAGCGATAATAACTGCATAATATGGGTAATAATGCATGTTATATTGATGACAATAAAAGTAATACGTATATTTATTATAGTTCTAGCGATAATAACTGCATAACATGGGTAATAATGCATGTGATATTGATAATATCGGGAGTAATAAGTATAATTATTACAGTTCTAGCGATAATAACTCCATTATATGGGTAATAATGCATGTTATATTGATAATAATATAAGTAATAAGTATATTTATTACAGTTCTAGCGATAATAACTGCATTATATGGGTAATAATGCATGTTATATTGATAATAATAAAAGTAAAAAGTATATTTATTATAGCTCTAGCTATAATAATTGTACAATATGGCTAATAGTGCATGTTATATTGATAATAATAAAAGTAATAAGTATATTTATTACAGTTCTATCGATAATAACTGCATAATATGGGTAATAACGCATGTTATATTGATAATAATATAAGTAATAAGTATAATTATTACAGTTCTAGCGATAATAACCGCATTATATGGGTAATAATGCATGTCATATTGATAATATCGGGAGTAATAAGTATAATTATTACAGTTCCAGCGATGAGAACTGCATTATATGGGTAATAATGGATGTTATATTGATAATAACCGGAGTAATAAGTATAATTATTACAGTCCTAGCGATAATACTAGTAAAATATGGCTAAGAGTGCCTGTTATATTGATAATAATAAAAGTAATAAGTATATTTATTATACTTCTGTCGCTAATAACTGCATTATATGGGTAGTAATGCATGTTATATTGATGATAATAAAAATAATACGTATATTTATTATAGTTCTAGCTATAATAACTGCATAATATGGGTAGTAATGCATGTTATATTGATAATAATATAAGTAATAAGTATATTTATTACAGTTCTATCGATAATAACTGCATAATATGGGTAATAATGCATGTTATATTGATGACAATAAAAGTAATACGTATATTTATTATAGTTCTAGCGATAATAACTGCATAACATGGGTAATAATGCATGTGATATTGATAATATCGGGAGTAATAAGTATAATTATTACAGTTCTAGCGATAATAACTCCATTATATGGGTAATAATGCATGTTATATTGATAATAATATAAGTAATAAGTATAATTATTACAGTTCTAGCGCTAATAACCCCATTATATGGGTAATAATGCATGTCATATTGATAATATCGGGAGTAATAAGTATAATTATTACAGTTCCAGCGATGAGAACTGCATTATATGGGTAATAATGGATGTTATATTGATAATAACCGGAGTAATAAGTATAATTATTACAGTCCTAGCGATAATACTAGTAAAATATGGCTAAGAGTGCCTGTTATATTGATAATAATAAAAGTAATAAGTATATTTATTACACTTCTGTCGCTAATAACTGCATTATATGGGTAGTAATGCATGTTATATTGATGATAATAAAAATAATAAGTATATTTATTATAGTTCTAGCTATAATAACTGCATAATATGGGTAGTAATGCATGTTATATTGATAATAATATAAGTAATAAGTATATTTATTACAGTTCTATCGATAATAACTGCATAATATGGGTAATAACGCATGTTATATTGATAATAATATAAGTAATAAGTATAATTATTACAGTTCTAGCGATAATAACCCCATTATATGGGTAATAATGCATGTCATATTGATAATATCGGGACTAATAAGTATAATTATTATAGTTCTAGCGATAATAATTGTACAATATGGCTAATAGTGCATGTTATATTGATAATAATAAAAGTAATAAGTATATTTATTACAGTTCTATCGATAATAACTGCATAACATTTGTAATAATGCATGTTATATTGATGATAATAAAAGTAATACGTATATTTATTATAGTTCTAGCGATAATAACTGCATTATATGGGTAATAATGCATGTTATATTGATAATAATATAAGTAATAAGTATATTTATTACAGTTCTATCGATAATAACTGCATAATATGGGTAATAATGCATGTTATATTGATGACAATAAAAGTAATGCGTATATTTATTATAGTTCTAGCGATAATAACTGCATAACATGGGTAATAATGCATATGACATTGATAATATCGGGAGTAATAAGTATAATTATTACAGTTCTAGCGATAATAACTGCATTATATGGGTAATAATGCATGTTATATTGATAATAATATAAGTAATAAGTATAATTATTACAGTTCTAGCGCTAATAACCCCATTATATGGGTAATAATGCATGTCATATTGATAATATCGGGAGTAATAAGTATAATTATTACAGTTCCAGCGATGAGAACTGCATTATATGGGTAATAATGGATGTTATATTGATAATATCGGGAGTAATAAGTATAATTATTACAGTCCTAGCGATAATACTAGTAAAATATGGCTAAGAGTGCCTGTTATATTGATAATAATAAAAGTAATAAGTATATTTATTATACTTCTGTCGATAATAACTGCATTATATGGCTAATAGTGCATGTTATATTGATAATAATAAAAGTAATGAGTATATTTATTATAGTTCTATCGATAATAACTGCATAATATGGGTAATAATGCATGTTATATTGATGATAATGAAAGTAGTACGTATATTTATCACAGTTCTATCGATAATAACTGCATAATATGGGTAGTAATGCATGTTATATTGATAATAATATAAGTAATAAGTATATTTATTACAGTTCTATCGATAATAACTGCATAATATGGGTAATAATGCATGTTATATTGATGACAATAAAAGTAATACGTATATTTATTATAGTTCTAGCGATAATAACTGCATAACATGGGTAATAATGCATGTGATATTGATAATATCGGGAGTAATAAGTATAATTATTACAGTTCTAGCGATAATAACTCCATTATATGGGTAATAATGCATGTTATATTGATAATAATATAAGTAATAAGTATATTTATTACAGTTCTAGCGATAATAACTCCATTATATGGGTAATAATGCATGTTATATTGATAATAATATGAGTAATGAGTATAATTATTACAGGCTTAGCGATAATAACTCCATTATATGGGTAATATTGCATGTTATGTTGATAATAATATAAGTAATAAGTATAATTATTACAGTTCTAGCAATAATAACTCCATTATATAGATAATAATGCATGTCATATTGATAATATCGGGACTAATAAGTATAATTATTATAGTTCTAGCGATAATAATTGTACAATATGGCTAATAGTGCATGTTATATTGATAATAATAAAAGTAATAAGTATATTTATTACAGTTCTATCGATAATAACTGCATAACATTTGTAATAATGCATGTTATATTGATGATAATAAAAGTAATACGTATATTTATTATAGTTCTAGCGATAATAACTGCATTATATGGGTAATAATGCATGTTATATTGATAATAATATAAGTAATAAGTATAATTATTACAGTTCTAGCGCTAATAACCCCATTATATGGGTAATAATGCATGTCATATTGATAATATCGGGAGTAATAAGTATAATTATTACAGTTCCAGCGATGAGAACTGCATTATATGGGTAATAATGGATGTTATATTGATAATATCGGGAGTAATAAGTATAATTATTACAGTCCTAGCGATAATACTAGTAAAATATGGCGAAGAGTGCCTGTTATATTGATAATAATAAAAGTAATAAGTATATTTATTATACTTCTGTCGATAATAACTGCATTATATGGGTAATAATGCATGTTATATTGATAATAATAAAAGTAATAAGTATATTTATTATAGTTCTATCGATAATAACTGCATTATATGCGTAATAATGCATGTTATATAGATGATAAAAAAAGTAATACGTATATTTATTATAGTTCTAGCTATAATAACTGCATAATATGGGTAATAATGCATGTTATATTGATAATAATATAAGTAATAAGTATAATTATTACAGTTCTAGCGATAATAACTGCATAATATGGGTAATAATGCATGTTATATTGATGACAATAAAAGTAATACGTATATTTATTATAGTTCTAGCGATAATAACTGCATAACATGGGTAATAATGCATGTGATATTGATAATATCGGGAGTAATAAGTATAATTATTACAGTTCTAGCGATAATAACTCCATTATATGGGTAATAATGCATGTTATATTGATAATAATATAAGTAATAAGTATATTTATTACAGTTCTAGCGATAATAACTGCATTATATGGGTAATAATGCATGTTATATTGATAATAATAAAAGTAAAAAGTATATTTATTATAGCTCTAGCTATAATAATTGTACAATATGGCTAATAGTGCATGTTATATTGATAATAATAAAAGTAATAAGTATATTTATTACAGTTCTATCGATAATAACTGCATAATATGGGTAATAACGCATGTTATATTGATAATAATATAAGTAATAAGTATAATTATTACAGTTCTAGCGATAATAACCCCATTATATGGGTAATAATGCATGTCATATTGATAATATCGGGAGTAATAAGTATAATTATTACAGTTCCAGCGATGAGAACTGCATTATATGGGTAATAATGGATGTTATATTGATAATAACCGGAGTAATAAGTATAATTATTACAGTCCTAGCGATAATACTAGTAAAATATGGCTAAGAGTGCCTGTTATATTGATAATAATAAAAGTAATAAGTATATTTATTATACTTCTGTCGCTAATAACTGCATTATATGGGTAGTAATGCATGTTATATTGATGATAATAAAAATAATACGTATATTTATTATAGTTCTAGCTATAATAACTGCATAATATGGGTAGTAATGCATGTTATATTGATAATAATATAAGTAATAAGTATATTTATTACAGTTCTATCGATAATAACTGCATAATATGGGTAATAATGCATGTTATATTGATGACAATAAAAGTAATACGTATATTTATTATAGTTCTAGCGATAATAACTGCATAACATGGGTAATAATGCATGTGATATTGATAATATCGGGAGTAATAAGTATAATTATTACAGTTCTAGCGATAATAACTCCATTATATGGGTAATAATGCATGTTATATTGATAATAATATAAGTAATAAGTATATTTATTACAGTTCTAGCGATAATAACTCCATTATATGGGTAATAATGCATGTTATATTGATAATAATATGAGTAATGAGTATAATTATTACAGGCCTAGCGATAATAACTCCATTATATGGGTAATATTGCATGTTATGTTGATAATAATATAAGTAATAAGTATAATTATTACAGTTCTAGCAATAATAACTCCATTATATAGATAATAATGCATGTCATATTGATAATATCGGGACTAATAAGTATAATTATTATAGTTCTAGCGATAATAATTGTACAATATGGCTAATAGTGCATGTTATATTGATAATAATAAAAGTAATAAGTATATTTATTACAGTTCTATCGATAATAACTGCATAACATTTGTAATAATGCATGTTATATTGATGATAATAAAAGTAATACGTATATTTATTATAGTTCTAGCGATAATAACTGCATTATATGGGTAATAATGCATGTTATATTGATAATAATATAAGTAATAAGTATAATTATTACAGTTCTAGCGCTAATAACCCCATTATATGGGTAATAATGCATGTCATATTGATAATATCGGGAGTAATAAGTATAATTATTACAGTTCCAGCGATGAGAACTGCATTATATGGGTAATAATGGATGTTATATTGATAATATCGGGAGTAATAAGTATAATTATTACAGTCCTAGCGATAATACTAGTAAAATATGGCGAAGAGTGCCTGTTATATTGATAATAATAAAAGTAATAAGTATATTTATTATACTTCTGTCGATAATAACTGCATTATATGGGTAATAATGCATGTTATATTGATAATAATAAAAGTAATAAGTATATTTATTATAGTTCTATCGATAATAACTGCATTATATGCGTAATAATGCATGTTATATTGATGATAAAAAAAGTAATACGTATATTTATTATAGTTCTAGCTATAATAACTGCATAATATGGGTAATAATGCATGTTATATTGATAATAATATAAGTAATAAGTATAATTATTACAGTTCTAGCGATAATAACTGCATAATATGGGTAATAATGCATGTTATATTGATGACAATAAAAGTAATACGTATATTTATTATAGTTCTAGCGATAATAACTGCATAACATGGGTAATAATGCATGTGATATTGATAATATCGGGAGTAATAAGTATAATTATTACAGTTCTAGCGATAATAACTCCATTATATGGGTAATAATGCATGTTATATTGATAATAATATAAGTAATAAGTATATTTATTACAGTTCTAGCGATAATAACTGCATTATATGGGTAATAATGCATGTTATATTGATAATAATAAAAGTAAAAAGTATATTTATTATAGCTCTAGCTATAATAATTGTACAATATGGCTAATAGTGCATGTTATATTGATAATAATAAAAGTAATAAGTATATTTATTACAGTTCTATCGATAATAACTGCATAATATGGGTAATAACGCATGTTATATTGATAATAATATAAGTAATAAGTATAATTATTACAGTTCTAGCGATAATAACCGCATTATATGGGTAATAATGCATGTCATATTGATAATATCGGGAGTAATAAGTATAATTATTACAGTTCCAGCGATGAGAACTGCATTATATGGGTAATAATGGATGTTATATTGATAATAACCGGAGTAATAAGTATAATTATTACAGTCCTAGCGATAATACTAGTAAAATATGGCTAAGAGTGCCTGTTATATTGATAATAATAAAAGTAATAAGTATATTTATTATACTTCTGTCGCTAATAACTGCATTATATGGGTAGTAATGCATGTTATATTGATGATAATAAAAATAATACGTATATTTATTATAGTTCTAGCTATAATAACTGCATAATATGGGTAGTAATGCATGTTATATTGATAATAATATAAGTAATAAGTATATTTATTACAGTTCTATCGATAATAACTGCATAATATGGGTAATAATGCATGTTATATTGATGACAATAAAAGTAATACGTATATTTATTATAGTTCTAGCGATAATAACTGCATAACATGGGTAATAATGCATGTGATATTGATAATATCGGGAGTAATAAGTATAATTATTACAGTTCTAGCGATAATAACTCCATTATATGGGTAATAATGCATGTTATATTGATAATAATATAAGTAATAAGTATAATTATTACAGTTCTAGCGCTAATAACCCCATTATATGGGTAATAATGCATGTCATATTGATAATATCGGGAGTAATAAGTATAATTATTACAGTTCCAGCGATGAGAACTGCATTATATGGGTAATAATGGATGTTATATTGATAATAACCGGAGTAATAAGTATAATTATTACAGTCCTAGCGATAATACTAGTAAAATATGGCTAAGAGTGCCTGTTATATTGATAATAATAAAAGTAATAAGTATATTTATTACACTTCTGTCGCTAATAACTGCATTATATGGGTAGTAATGCATGTTATATTGATGATAATAAAAATAATAAGTATATTTATTATAGTTCTAGCTATAATAACTGCATAATATGGGTAGTAATGCATGTTATATTGATAATAATATAAGTAATAAGTATATTTATTACAGTTCTATCGATAATAACTGCATAATATGGGTAATAATGCATGTTATATTGATGACAATAAAAGTAATACGTATATTTATTATAGTTCTAGCGATAATAACTGCATAACATGGGTAATAATGCATGTGATATTGATAATATCGGGAGTAATAAGTATAATTATTACAGTTCTAGCGATAATAACTCCATTATATGGGTAATAATGCATGTTATATTGATAATAATATAAGTAATAAGTATAATTATTACAGTTCTAGCGCTAATAACCCCATTATATGGGTAATAATGCATGTCATATTGATAATATCGGGAGTAATAAGTATAATTATTACAGTTCCAGCGATGAGAACTGCATTATATGGGTAATAATGGATGTTATATTGATAATATCGGGAGTAATAAGTATAATTATTACAGTCCTAGCGATAATACTAGTAAAATATGGCGAAGAGTGCCTGTTATATTGATAATAATAAAAGTAATAAGTATATTTATTATAGTTCTGTCGATAATAACTGCATTATATGGGTAATAATGCATGTTATATTGATAATAATAAAAGTAATAAGTATATTTATTATAGTTCCATCGATAATAACTGCATTATATGCGTAATAATGCATGTTATATTGATGATAAAAAAAGTAATACGTATATTTATTATAGTTCTAGCTATAATAACTGCATAATATGGGTAATAATGCATGTTATATTGATAATAATTTAAGTAATAAGTATAATTATTACAGTTCTAGCGATAATAACTCCATTATATGGGTAATAATGCATGTTATATTGATAATAATAAAAGTAATAAGTATATTTATTATAGTTCTATCGATAGTAACTGCATAATATGGGTAATAATGCATGTTATATTGATGATAATGAAAGTAGTAAGTATATTTATTACAGTTCTATCGATAATAACTGCATAATATGGGTAGTAATGCATGTTATATTGATAATAATAAAAGTAATAAGTATATTTATTATAGTTCTATCGATAATAACTGCATAATATGAGTAATAATGCATGTTATATTGATGATAATAAAAATAATACGTATATTTATTATAGTTGTAGCTATAATAACTGCATAATATGGGTAATAATGCATGTTATATTGATAATAATATAAGTAATAAGTATAATTATTACAGTTCTAGCGATAATAACTCCATTATATGGGTAATAATGCATGTTATATTGATAATAATATAAGTAATAAGTATAATTATTACAGTTCTAGCGATAATAACTCCATTATATGGGTAATAATGCATGTTATATTGATAATAATATAAGTAATAAGTATAATTATTACAGTTCTAGCGATAATAACTGCATTATATGGGTAATAATGCATGTTATATTGATAATAATAAAAGTAATAAGTATATTTATTACAGTTCTATCGATAATAACTGCATAATATGGGTAATAATGCATGTTATATTGATAATAATATAAGTAATGAGTATAATTATTACAGGCCTAGCGATAATAACTCCATTATATGGGTAATATTGCATGTTATGTTGATAATAATATAAGTAATAAGTATAATTATTACAGTTCTAGCAATAATAACTCCATTATATAGATAATAATGCATGTCATATTGATAATATCGGGACTAATAAGTATAATTATTATAGTTCTAGCGATAATAATTGTACAATATGGCTAATAGTGCATGTTATATTGATAATAATAAAAGTAATAAGTATATTTATTACAGTTCTAGCGATAATAACTGCATAACATTTGTAATAATGCATGTTATATTGATGATAATAAAAGTAATACGTATATTTATTATAGTTCTAGCGATAATAACTGCATTATATGGGTAATAATGCATGTTATATTGATAATAATATAAGTAATAAGTATATTTATTACAGTTCTATCGATAATAACTGCATAATATGGGTAATAATGCATGTTATATTGATGACAATAAAAGTAATACGTATATTTATTATAGTTCTAGCGATAATAACTGCATAACATGGGTAATAATGCATATGACATTGATAATATCGGGAGTAATAAGTATAATTATTACAGTTCTAGCGATAATAACTGCATTATATGGGTAATAATGCATGTTATATTGATAATAATAAAAGTAATAAGTATAATTATTATAGTTCTAGCTATAATAATTGTACAATATCGCTAATAGTGCATGTTATATTGATAATAATAAAAGTAATAAGTATATTTATTACAGTTCTATCGATAATAACTGCATAATATGGGTAATAATGCATGTTATATTGATAATAATATAAGTAATAAGTATAATTATTACAGTTCTAGCGCTAATAACCCCATTATATGGGTAATAATGCATGTCATATTGATAATATCGGGAGTAATAAGTATAATTATTACAGTTCCAGCGATGAGAACTGCATTATATGGGTAATAATGGATGTTATATTGATAATATCGGGAGTAATAAGTATAATTATTACAGTCCTAGCGATAATACTAGTAAAATATGGCTAAGAGTGCCTGTTATATTGATAATAATAAAAGTAATAAGTATATTTATTATACTTCTGTCGATAATAACTGCATTATATGGCTAATAGTGCATGTTATATTGATAATAATAAAAGTAATGAGTATATTTATTATAGTTCTATCGATAATAACTGCATAATATGGGTAATAATGCATGTTATATTGATGATAATGAAAGTAGTACGTATATTTATTACAGTTCTATCGATAATAACTGCATAATATGGGTAGTAATGCATGTTATATTGATAATAATATAAGTAATAAGTATAATTATTACAGTTCTAGCGCTAATAACCCCATTATATGGGTAATAATGCATGTCATATTGATAATATCGGGAGTAATAAGTATAATTATTACAGTTCCAGCGATGAGAACTGCATTATATGGGTAATAATGGATGTTATATTGATAATATCGGGAGTAATAAGTATAATTATTACAGTCCTAGCGATAATACTAGTAAAATATGGCTAAGAGTGCCTGTTATATTGATAATAATAAAAGTAATAAGTATATTTATTACAGTTCTATCGATAATAACTGCATAATATGGGTAATAATGCATGTTATATTGATAATAATATAAGTAATAAGTATAATTATTACAGTTCTAGCGCTAATAACCCCATTATATGGGTAATAATGCATGTCATATTGATAATATCGGGAGTAATAAGTATAATTATTACAGTTCCAGCGATGAGAACTGCATTATATGGGTAATAATGGATGTTATATTGATAATATCGGGAGTAATAAGTATAATTATTACAGTCCTAGCGATAATACTAGTAAAATATGGCTAAGAGTGCCTGTTATATTGATAATAATAAAAGTAATAAGTATATTTATTATACTTCTGTCGATAATAACTGCATTATATGGCTAATAGTGCATGTTATATTGATAATAATAAAAGTAATGAGTATATTTATTATAGTTCTATCGATAATAACTGCATAATATGGGTAATAATGCATGTTATATTGATGATAATGAAAGTAGTACGTATATTTATTACAGTTCTATCGATAATAACTGCATAATATGGGTAGTAATGCATGTTATATTGATAATAATATAAGTAATAAGTATATTTATTACAGTTCTATCGATAATAACTGCATAATATGGGTAATAATGCATGTTATATTGATGACAATAAAAGTAATACGTATATTTATTATAGTTCTAGCGATAATAACTGCATAACATGTGTAATAATGCATGTGATATTGATAATATCGGGAGTAATGAGTATAATTATTACAGTTCTAGCGATAATAACTCCATTATATGGGTAATAATGCATGTTATATTGATAATAATATAAGTAATAAGTATATTTATTACAGTTCTAGCGATAATAACTCCATTATATGGGTAATAATGCATGTTATATTGATAATAATATAAGTAATGAGTATAATTATTACAGGCCTTGCGATAATAACTCCATTATATGGGTAATATTGCATGTTATGTTGATAATAATATAAGTAATAAGTATAATTATTACAGTTCTAGCAATAATAACTCCATTATATAGATAATAATGCATGTCATATTGATAATATCGGGACTAATAAGTATAATTATTATAGTTCTAGCGATAATAATTGTACAATATGGCTAATAGTGCATGTTATATTGATAATAATAAAAGTAATAAGTATATTTATTACAGTTCTATCGATAATAACTGCATAACATTTGTAATAATGCATGTTATATTGATGATAATAAAAGTAATACGTATATTTATTATAGTTCTAGCGATAATAACTGCATTATATGGGTAATAATGCATGTTATATTGATAATAATATAAGTAATAAGTATATTTATTACAGTTCTATCGATAATAACTGCATAATATGGGTAATAATGCATGTTATATTGATGACAATAAAAGTAATACGTATATTTATTATAGTTCTAGCGATAATAACTGCATAACATGGGTAATAATGCATGTGATATTGATAATATCGGGAGTAATAAGTATAATTATTACAGTTCTAGCGATAATAACTCCATTATATGGGTAATAATGCATGTTATATTGATAATAATATAAGTAATAAGTATAATTATTACAGTTCTAGCGCTAATAACCCCATTATATGGGTAATAATGCATGTCATATTGATAATATCGGGAGTAATAAGTATAATTATTACAGTTCCAGCGATGAGAACTGCATTATATGGGTAATAATGGATGTTATATTGATAATATCGGGAGTAATAAGTATAATTATTACAGTCCTAGCGATAATACTAGTAAAATATGGCGAAGAGTGCCTGTTATATTGATAATAATAAAAGTAATAAGTATATTTATTATACTTCTGCCGATAATAACTGCATTATATGGGTAATAATGCATGTTATATTGATAATAATAAAAGTAATAAGTATATTTATTATAGTTCTATCGATAATAACTGCATTATATGCGTAATAATGCATGTTATATTGATGATAAAAAAAGTAATACGTATATTTATTATAGTTCTAGCTATAATAACTGCATAATATGGGTAATAATGCATGTTATATTGATAATAATATAAGTAATAAGTATAATTATTACAGTTCTAGCGATAATAACTGCATAATATGGGTAATAATGCATGTTATATTGATGACAATAAAAGTAATACGTATATTTATTATAGTTCTAGCGATAATAACTGCATAACATGGGTAATAATGCATGTGATATTGATAATATCGGGAGTAATAAGTATAATTATTACAGTTCTAGCGATAATAACTCCATTATATGGGTAATAATGCATGTTATATTGATAATAATATAAGTAATAAGTATATTTATTACAGTTCTAGCGATAATAACTGCATTATATGGGTAATAATGCATGTTATATTGATAATAATAAAAGTAAAAAGTATAATTATTATAGCTCTAGCTATAATAATTGTACAATATGGCTAATAGGGCATGTTATATTGATAATAATAAAAGTAATAAGTATATTTATTACAGTTCTATCGATAATAACTGCATAATATGGGTAATAACGCATGTTATATTGATAATAATATAAGTAATAAGTATAATTATTACAGTTCTAGCGATAATAACCCCATTATATGGGTAATAATGCATGTCATATTGATAATATCGGGACTAATAAGTATAATTATTATAGTTCTAGCGATAATAATTGTACAATATGGCTAATAGTGCATGTTATATTGATAATAATAAAAGTAATAAGTATATTTATTACAGTTCTATCGATAATAACTGCATAACATTTGTAATAATGCATGTTATATTGATGATAATAAAAGTAATACGTATATTTATTATAGTTCTAGCGATAATAACTGCATTATATGGGTAATAATGCATGTTATATTGATAATAATATAAGTAATAAGTATATTTATTACAGTTCTATCGATAATAACTGCATAATATGGGTAATAATGCATGTTATATTGATGACAATAAAAGTAATGCGTATATTTATTATAGTTCTAGCGATAATAACTGCATAACATGGGTCATAATGCATATGACATTGATAATATCGGGAGTAATAAGTATAATTATTACAGTTCTAGCGATAATAACTGCATTATATGGGTAATAATGCATGTTATATTGATAATAATATAAGTAATAAGTATAATTATTACAGTTCTAGCGCTAATAACCCCATTATATGGGTAATAATGCATGTCATATTGATAATATCGGGAGTAATAAGTATAATTATTACAGTTCCAGCGATGAGAACTGCATTATATGGGTAATAATGGATGTTATATTGATAATATCGGGAGTAATAAGTATAATTATTACAGTCCTAGCGATAATACTAGTAAAATATGGCGAAGAGTGCCTGTTATATTGATAATAATAAAAGTAATAAGTATATTTATTATACTTCTGTCGATAATAACTGCATTATATGGGTAATAATGCATGTTATATTGATAATAATAAAAGTAATAAGTATATTTATTATAGTTCTATCGATAATAACTGCATTATATGCGTAATAATGCATGTTATATTGATGATAAAAAAAGTAATACGTATATTTATTATAGTTCTAGCTATAATAACTGCATAATATGGGTAATAATGCATGTTATATTGATAATAATATAAGTAATAAGTATAATTATTACAGTTCTAGCGATAATAACTGCATAATATGGGTAATAATGCATGTTATATTGATGACAATAAAAGTAATACGTATATTTATTATAGTTCTAGCGATAATAACTGCATAACATGGGTAATAATGCATGTGATATTGATAATATCGGGAGTAATAAGTATAATTATTACAGTTCTAGCGATAATAACTCCATTATATGGGTAATAATGCATGTTATATTGATAATAATATAAGTAATAAGTATATTTATTACAGTTCTAGCGATAATAACTGCATTATATGGGTAATAATGCATGTTATATTGATAATAATAAAAGTAAAAAGTATAATTATTATAGCTCTAGCTATAATAATTGTACAATATGGCTAATAGGGCATGTTATATTGATAATAATAAAAGTAATAAGTATATTTATTACAGTTCTATCGATAATAACTGCATAATATGGGTAATAACGCATGTTATATTGATAATAATATAAGTAATAAGTATAATTATTACAGTTCTAGCGATAATAACCCCATTATATGGGTAATAATGCATGTCATATTGATAATATCGGGACTAATAAGTATAATTATTATAGTTCTAGCGATAATAATTGTACAATATGGCTAATAGTGCATGTTATATTGATAATAATAAAAGTAATAAGTATATTTATTACAGTTCTATCGATAATAACTGCATAACATTTGTAATAATGCATGTTATATTGATGATAATAAAAGTAATACGTATATTTATTATAGTTCTAGCGATAATAACTGCATTATATGGGTAATAATGCATGTTATATTGATAATAATATAAGTAATAAGTATATTTATTACAGTTCTATCGATAATAACTGCATAATATGGGTAATAATGCATGTTATATTGATGACAATAAAAGTAATGCGTATATTTATTATAGTTCTAGCGATAATAACTGCATAACATGGGTAATAATGCATATGACATTGATAATATCGGGAGTAATAAGTATAATTATTACAGTTCTAGCGATAATAACTGCATTATATGGGTAATAATGCATGTTATATTGATAATAATATAAGTAATAAGTATAATTATTACAGTTCTAGCGCTAATAACCCCATTATATGGGTAATAATGCATGTCATATTGATAATATCGGGAGTAATAAGTATAATTATTACAGTTCCAGCGATGAGAACTGCATTATATGGGTAATAATGGATGTTATATTGATAATATCGGGAGTAATAAGTATAATTATTACAGTCCTAGCGATAATACTAGTAAAATATGGCTAAGAGTGCCTGTTATATTGATAATAATAAAAGTAATAAGTATATTTATTATACTTCTGTCGATAATAACTGCATTATATGGCTAATAGTGCATGTTATATTGATAATAATAAAAGTAATGAGTATATTTATTATAGTTCTATCGATAATAACTGCATAATATGGGTAATAATGCATGTTATATTGATGATAATGAAAGTAGTACGTATATTTATCACAGTTCTATCGATAATAACTGCATAATATGGGTAGTAATGCATGTTATATTGATAATAATATAAGTAATAAGTATATTTATTACAGTTCTATCGATAATAACTGCATAATATGGGTAATAATGCATGTTATATTGATGACAATAAAAGTAATACGTATATTTATTATAGTTCTAGCGATAATAACTGCATAACATGGGTAATAATGCATGTGATATTGATAATATCGGGAGTAATAAGTATAATTATTACAGTTCTAGCGATAATAACTCCATTATATGGGTAATAATGCATGTTATATTGATAATAATATAAGTAATAAGTATATTTATTACAGTTCTAGCGATAATAACTCCATTATATGGGTAATAATGCATGTTATATTGATAATAATATGAGTAATGAGTATAATTATTACAGGCTTAGCGATAATAACTCCATTATATGGGTAATATTGCATGTTATGTTGATAATAATATAAGTAATAAGTATAATTATTACAGTTCTAGCAATAATAACTCCATTATATAGATAATAATGCATGTCATATTGATAATATCGGGACTAATAAGTATAATTATTATAGTTCTAGCGATAATAATTGTACAATATGGCTAATAGTGCATGTTATATTGATAATAATAAAAGTAATAAGTATATTTATTACAGTTCTATCGATAATAACTGCATAACATTTGTAATAATGCATGTTATATTGATGATAATAAAAGTAATACGTATATTTATTATAGTTCTAGCGATAATAACTGCATTATATGGGTAATAATGCATGTTATATTGATAATAATATAAGTAATAAGTATAATTATTACAGTTCTAGCGCTAATAACCCCATTATATGGGTAATAATGCATGTCATATTGATAATATCGGGAGTAATAAGTATAATTATTACAGTTCCAGCGATGAGAACTGCATTATATGGGTAATAATGGATGTTATATTGATAATATCGGGAGTAATAAGTATAATTATTACAGTCCTAGCGATAATACTAGTAAAATATGGCGAAGAGTGCCTGTTATATTGATAATAATAAAAGTAATAAGTATATTTATTATACTTCTGTCGATAATAACTGCATTATATGGGTAATAATGCATGTTATATTGATAATAATAAAAGTAATAAGTATATTTATTATAGTTCTATCGATAATAACTGCATTATATGCGTAATAATGCATGTTATATAGATGATAAAAAAAGTAATACGTATATTTATTATAGTTCTAGCTATAATAACTGCATAATATGGGTAATAATGCATGTTATATTGATAATAATATAAGTAATAAGTATAATTATTACAGTTCTAGCGATAATAACTGCATAATATGGGTAATAATGCATGTTATATTGATGACAATAAAAGTAATACGTATATTTATTATAGTTCTAGCGATAATAACTGCATAACATGGGTAATAATGCATGTGATATTGATAATATCGGGAGTAATAAGTATAATTATTACAGTTCTAGCGATAATAACTCCATTATATGGGTAATAATGCATGTTATATTGATAATAATATAAGTAATAAGTATATTTATTACAGTTCTAGCGATAATAACTGCATTATATGGGTAATAATGCATGTTATATTGATAATAATAAAAGTAAAAAGTATATTTATTATAGCTCTAGCTATAATAATTGTACAATATGGCTAATAGTGCATGTTATATTGATAATAATAAAAGTAATAAGTATATTTATTACAGTTCTATCGATAATAACTGCATAATATGGGTAATAACGCATGTTATATTGATAATAATATAAGTAATAAGTATAATTATTACAGTTCTAGCGATAATAACCCCATTATATGGGTAATAATGCATGTCATATTGATAATATCGGGAGTAATAAGTATAATTATTACAGTTCCAGCGATAAGAACTGCATTATATGGGTAACAATGGATGTTATATTGATAATATCGGGAGTAATAAGTATAATTATTACAGTCCAAGCGATAATACTAGTAAAATATGGCTAAGAGTGCCTGTTATATTGATAATAATAAAAGTAATAAGTATATTTATTATACTTCTGTCGATAATAACTGCATTATATGAGTAATAGTGCATGTTATATTGATAATAATAAAAGTAATAAGTATATTTATTACAGTTCTAGCGATAATAACTGCATAATATGGGTAATAATGCACGTTATATTGATAATAATATAAGTAGTAAGTATAATTATTACAGTTCTAGCGATAATAACTGCATTATATGGGTAATAATGCATGCTATGTTGGTAATATTGGGAATAATAAGTATAATAATTACAGTTCTAGCGATAATACTAGTAAAATATGGCTAAGAGTGCCTGTTATATTGATAATAATAAAAGTAAAAAGTATATTTATTATACTTCTGTCGATAATAACTGCATTATATGGGTAATAATGCATGTTATATTCATAATAATAAAAGTAATAAGTATATTTATTATAGTTCCATCGATAATAACTGCATTATATGCGTAATAATGCATGTTATATTGATGATAAAAAAAGTAATACGTATATTTATTATAGTTCTAGCTATAATAACTGCATAATATGGGTAATAATGCATGTTATATTGATAATAATTTAAGTAATAGGTATAATTATTACAGTTCTAGCGATAATAACTCCATTATATGGGTAATAATGCATGTTATATTGATAATAATAAAAGTAATAAGTATATTTATTATAGTTCTATCGATAGTAACTGCATAATATGCGTAATAATGCATGTTATATTGATGATAATGAAAGTAGTAAGTATATTTATTACAGTTCTATCGATAATAACTGCATAATATGGGTAGTAATGCATGTTATATTGATAATAATAAAAGTAATAAGTATATTTATTATAGTTCTATCGATAATAACTGCATAATATGGGTAATAATGCATGTTATATTGATGATAATAAAAATAATACGTATATTTATTATAGTTGTAGCTATAATAACTGCATAATATGGGTAATAATGCATGTTATATTGATAATAATATAAGTAATAAGTATAATTATTACAGTTCTAGCGATAATAACTCCATTATATGGGTAATAATGCATGTTATATTGATAATAATATAAGTAATGAGTATAATTATTACAGTTCTAGCGATAATAACTCCATTATATGGGTAATAATGCATGTTATATTGATAATAATATAAGTAATAAGTATAATTATTACAGTTCTAGCGATAATAACTGCATTATATGGGTAATAATGCATGTTATATTGATAATAATAAAAGTAATAAGTATATTTATTATAGTTCTATCGATAATAACTGCATAATATGGGTAATAATGCATGTTATATTGATGATAATAAAAGTAATACGTATATTTATTATAGTTCTAGCTATAATAACTGCATTATATGGGTAATAATGCATGTTATATTGATAATAATATAAGTAATAAGTATAATTATTACAGTTCTAGCGATAATAACTGCATTATATGCGTAATAATGCATGTTATATTGATAATATCGGGAGTAACAAGTATAATTATTACAGTTCCAGCGATAAGAACTGCATTATATGGGTAACAATGGATGTTATATTGATAATATCGGGAGTAATAAGTATAATTATTACAGTCCAAGCGATAATGCTAGTAAAATATGGCTAAGAGTGCCTGTTATATTGATAATAATAAAAGTAATAAGTATATTTATTATACTTCTGTCGATAATAACTGCATTATATGAGTAATAGTGCATGTTATATTGATAATAATAAAAGTAATAAGTATATTTATTACAGTTCTAGCGATAATAACTGCATAATATGGGTAATAATGCACGTTATATTGATAATAATATAAGTAGTAAGTATAATTATTACAGTTCTAGCGATAATAACTCCATTATATGGGTAATAATGCATGTTATATTGATAATAATATAAGTAATAAGTATAATTATTACAGTTCTAGCGATAATAACTGCATTATATGCGTAATAATGCATGTTATATTGATGATAATGAAAGTAGTAAGTATATTTATTACAGTTCTATCGATAATAACTGCATAATATGGGTAGTAATGCATGTTATATTGATAATAATAAAAGTAATAAGTATATTTATTATAGTTCTATCGATAATAACTGCATAATATGGGTAATAATGCATGTTATATTGATGATAATAAAAATAATACGTATATTTATTATAGTTGTAGCTATAATAACTGCATAATATGGGTAATAATGCATGTTATATTGATAATAATATAAGTAATAAGTATAATTATTACAGTTCTAGCGATAATAACTCCATTATATGGGTAATAATGCATGTTATATTGATAATAATATAAGTAATGAGTATAATTATTACAGTTCTAGCGATAATAACTCCATTATATGGGTAATAATGCATGTTATATTGATAATAATATAAGTAATAAGTATAATTATTACAGTTCTAGCGATAATAACTGCATTATATGGGTAATAATGCATGTTATATTGATAATAATAAAAGTAATAAGTATATTTATTATAGTTCTATCGATAATAACTGCATAATATGGGTAATAATGCATGTTATATTGATGATAATAAAAGTAATACGTATATTTATTATAGTTCTAGCTATAATAACTGCATTATATGGGTAATAATGCATGTTATATTGATAATAATATAAGTAATAAGTATAATTATTACAGTTCTAGCGATAATAACTGCATTATATGCGTAATAATGCATGTTATATTGATAATATCGGGAGTAACAAGTATAATTATTACAGTTCCAGCGATAAGAACTGCATTATATGGGTAACAATGGATGTTATATTAATAATATCGGGAGTAATAAGTATAATTATTACAGTCCAAGCGATAATGCTAGTAAAATATGGCTAAGAGTGCCTGTTATATTGATAATAATAAAAGTAATAAGTATATTTATTATACTTCTGTCGATAATAACTGCATTATATGAGTAATAGTGCATGTTATATTGATAATAATAAAAGTAATAAGTATATTTATTACAGTTCTAGCGATAATAACTGCATTATATGGGTAATAATGCATGTTATATTGATAATAATAAAAGTAATAAGTATATTTATTATAGTTCTATCGATAATAACTGCATAATATGGGTAATAATGCATGTTATATTGATAATAATATAAGTAATAGGTATATTTATTACAGTTCTAGCGATTATATCTCCATAATATGCGTAATAATGCATGTTATATTGATAATAATAAAAGTAAAAAATATATTTAATACAGTTCTATCGATAATAACTGCATAATATGGGTAGTAATGGATGTTATATTGATAATATCGGGAGTAATAAGTATAATTATTACAGTTCTAGCGATAATACTAGCAAAATATGGCTAAGAGTGCCTGTTATATTGATAATAATAAAAGTAATAAGTATATTTATTATACTTCTGTCGATAATAACTGCATTATATGAGTAATAGTGCATGTTATATTGATAATAATAAAAGTAATAAGTATATTTATTACAGTTCTAGCGATAATAACTGCATAATATGGGTAATAATGCACGTTATATTGATAATAATATAAGTAGTAAGTATAATTATTACAGTTCTAGCGATAATAACTGCATTATATGGGTAATAATGCATGCTATGTTGGTAATATTGGGAATAATAAGTATAATAATTACAGTTCTAGCGATAATACTAGTAAAATATGGCTAAGAGTGCCTGTTATATTGATAATAATAAAAGTAATAAGTATATTTATTATACTTCTGTCGATAATAACTGCATTATATGGGTAATAATGCATGTTATATTGATAATAATAAAAGTAATAAGTATATTTATTATAGTTCCATCGATAATAACTGCATTATATGCGTAATAATGCATGTTATATTGATGATAAAAAAAGTAATACGTATATTTATTATAGTTCTAGCTATAATAACTGCATAATATGGGTAATAATGCATGTTATATTGATAATAATTTAAGTAATAGGTATAATTATTACAGTTCTAGCGATAATAACTCCATTATATGGGTAATAATGCATGTTATATTGATAATAATAAAAGTAATAAGTATATTTATTATAGTTCTATCGATAGTAACTGCATAATATGCGTAATAATGCATGTTATATTGATGATAATGAAAGTAGTAAGTATATTTATTACAGTTCTATCGATAATAACTGCATAATATGGGTAGTAATGCATGTTATATTGATAATAATAAAAGTAATAAGTATATTTATTATAGTTCTATCGATAATAACTGCATAATATGGGTAATAATGCATGTTATATTGATGATAATAAAAATAATACGTATATTTATTATAGTTGTAGCTATAATAACTGCATAATATGGGTAATAATGCATGTTATATTGATAATAATATAAGTAATAAGTATAATTATTACAGTTCTAGCGATAATAACTCCATTATATGGGTAATAATGCATGTTATATTGATAATAATATAAGTAATGAGTATAATTATTACAGTTCTAGCGATAATAACTCCATTATATGGGTAATAATGCATGTTATATTGATAATAATATAAGTAATAAGTATAATTATTACAGTTCTAGCGATAATAACTGCATTATATGGGTAATAATGCATGTTATATTGATAATAATAAAAGTAATAAGTATATTTATTATAGTTCTATCGATAATAACTGCATAATATGGGTAATAATGCATGTTATATTGATGATAATAAAAGTAATACGTATATTTATTATAGTTCTAGCTATAATAACTGCATTATATGGGTAATAATGCATGTTATATTGATAATAATATAAGTAATAAGTATAATTATTACAGTTCTAGCGATAATAACTGCATTATATGCGTAATAATGCATGTTATATTGATAATATCGGGAGTAACAAGTATAATTATTACAGTTCCAGCGATAAGAACTGCATTATATGGGTAACAATGGATGTTATATTAATAATATCGGGAGTAATAAGTATAATTATTACAGTCCAAGCGATAATGCTAGTAAAATATGGCTAAGAGTGCCTGTTATATTGATAATAATAAAAGTAATAAGTATATTTATTATACTTCTGCCGATAATAACTGCATTATATGAGTAATAGTGCATGTTATATTGATAATAATAAAAGTAATAAGTATATTTATTACAGTTCTAGCGATAATAACTGCATTATATGGGTAATAATGCATGTTATATTGATAATAATAAAAGTAATAAGTATATTTATTATAGTTCTATCGATAATAACTGCATAATATGGGTAATAATGCATGTTATATTGATAATAATATAAGTAATAGGTATATTTATTACAGTTCTAGCGATTATATCTCCATAATATGCGTAATAATGCATGTTATATTGATAATAATAAAAGTAAAAAATATATTTAATACAGTTCTATCGATGATAACTGCATAATATGGGTAGTAATGGATGTTATATTGATAATATCGGGAGTAATAAGTATAATTATTACAGTTCTAGCGATAATACTAGTAAAATATGGCTAAGAGTGCCTGTTATATTGATAATAATAAAAGTAATAAGTATATTTATTATACTTCTGTCAATAATAACTGGATTATATGGGTAATAGTGCATGTTACATTGATAATAATAAAAGTAATAAGTATATTTATTATAGTTCTATCGATAATAACTGCATAATATGGGTAATAATGCATGTTATATTGACAATAATAAAAGTAAAAAGTATACTTAATACAGTTCTATCGATAATAACTGCATAATATGAGTAGTAATGGATGTTATATTGATAATATCGGGAGTAATAAGTATAATTATTACAGTTCTAGCGATAATACTAGTAAAATAAGGCTAAGAGTGCCTGTTATATTGATAATAATAAAAGTAATAGGTATATTTATTACACTTCTGTCGATAATAACTGCATAATATGGGTAATAATGCATGCTATATTGATGATAATAAAAGTAATACGTATATTTATTATAGTTCTAGCTATAATAACTGCATAATATCGGTAATAATGCATGTTATATTGATAATAATATAAGTAATGAGTATAATTATTACAGTTCTAGCGATAATAACTCCATTATATGGGTAATAATGCATGTTATATTGATAATAATATAAGTAATGAGTATAATTATTACAGGTCTAGCGATAATAACTCCATTATATGGGTAATAATGCATGTTATATTGATAATAATATAAGTAATAAGTATAATTATTACAGTTCTAGCGATAATAACTGCATTATATGGGTAGTAATGCATGTTATATTGATAATAATATAAGTAATAAGTATATTTATTACAGTTCTATCGATAATAACTGCATAATATGGGTAATAATGCATGTTATATTGATGACAATAAAAGTAATACGTATATTTATTATAGTTCTAGCGATAATAACTGCATAACATGGGTAATAATGCATGTGATATTGATAATATCGGGAGTAATAAGTATAATTATTACAGTTCTAGCGATAATAACTCCATTATATGGGTAATAATGCATGTTATATTGATAATAATATAAGTAATAAGTATATTTATTACAGTTCTAGCGATAATAACTCCATTATATGGGTAATAATGCATGTTATATTGATAATAATATGAGTAATGAGTATAATTATTACAGGCTTAGCGATAATAACTCCATTATATGGGTAATATTGCATGTTATGTTGATAATAATATAAGTAATAAGTATAATTATTACAGTTCTAGCAATAATAACTCCATTATATAGATAATAATGCATGTCATATTGATAATATCGGGACTAATAAGTATAATTATTATAGTTCTAGCGATAATAATTGTACAATATGGCTAATAGTGCATGTTATATTGATAATAATAAAAGTAATAAGTATATTTATTACAGTTCTATCGATAATAACTGCATAACATTTGTAATAATGCATGTTATATTGATGATAATAAAAGTAATACGTATATTTATTATAGTTCTAGCGATAATAACTGCATTATATGGGTAATAATGCATGTTATATTGATAATAATATAAGTAATAAGTATAATTATTACAGTTCTAGCGCTAATAACCCCATTATATGGGTAATAATGCATGTCATATTGATAATATCGGGAGTAATAAGTATAATTATTACAGTTCCAGCGATGAGAACTGCATTATATGGGTAATAATGGATGTTATATTGATAATATCGGGAGTAATAAGTATAATTATTACAGTCCTAGCGATAATACTAGTAAAATATGGCGAAGAGTGCCTGTTATATTGATAATAATAAAAGTAATAAGTATATTTATTATACTTCTGTCGATAATAACTGCATTATATGGGTAATAATGCATGTTATATTGATAATAATAAAAGTAATAAGTATATTTATTATAGTTCTATCGATAATAACTGCATTATATGCGTAATAATGCATGTTATATAGATGATAAAAAAAGTAATACGTATATTTATTATAGTTCTAGCTATAATAACTGCATAATATGGGTAATAATGCATGTTATATTGATAATAATATAAGTAATAAGTATAATTATTACAGTTCTAGCGATAATAACTGCATAATATGGGTAATAATGCATGTTATATTGATGACAATAAAAGTAATACGTATATTTATTATAGTTCTAGCGATAATAACTGCATAACATGGGTAATAATGCATGTGATATTGATAATATCGGGAGTAATAAGTATAATTATTACAGTTCTAGCGATAATAACTCCATTATATGGGTAATAATGCATGTTATATTGATAATAATATAAGTAATAAGTATATTTATTACAGTTCTAGCGATAATAACTGCATTATATGGGTAATAATGCATGTTATATTGATAATAATAAAAGTAAAAAGTATATTTATTATAGCTCTAGCTATAATAATTGTACAATATGGCTAATAGTGCATGTTATATTGATAATAATAAAAGTAATAAGTATATTTATTACAGTTCTATCGATAATAACTGCATAATATGGGTAATAACGCATGTTATATTGATAATAATATAAGTAATAAGTATAATTATTACAGTTCTAGCGATAATAACCCCATTATATGGGTAATAATGCATGTCATATTGATAATATCGGGAGTAATAAGTATAATTATTACAGTTCCAGCGATGAGAACTGCATTATATGGGTAATAATGGATGTTATATTGATAATAACCGGAGTAATAAGTATAATTATTACAGTCCTAGCGATAATACTAGTAAAATATGGCTAAGAGTGCCTGTTATATTGATAATAATAAAAGTAATAAGTATATTTATTATACTTCTGTCGCTAATAACTGCATTATATGGGTAGTAATGCATGTTATATTGATGATAATAAAAATAATACGTATATTTATTATAGTTCTAGCTATAATAACTGCATAATATGGGTAGTAATGCATGTTATATTGATAATAATATAAGTAATAAGTATATTTATTACAGTTCTATCGATAATAACTGCATAATATGGGTAATAATGCATGTTATATTGATGACAATAAAAGTAATACGTATATTTATTATAGTTCTAGCGATAATAACTGCATAACATGGGTAATAATGCATGTGATATTGATAATATCGGGAGTAATAAGTATAATTATTACAGTTCTAGCGATAATAACTCCATTATATGGGTAATAATGCATGTTATATTGATAATAATATAAGTAATAAGTATAATTATTACAGTTCTAGCGCTAATAACCCCATTATATGGGTAATAATGCATGTCATATTGATAATATCGGGAGTAATAAGTATAATTATTACAGTTCCAGCGATGAGAACTGCATTATATGGGTAATAATGCATGTTATATTGATGATAATAAAAGTAATACGTATATTTATTATAGTTCTAGCTATAATAACTGCATTATATGGGTAATAATGCATGTTATATTGATAATAATATAAGTAATAAGTATAATTATTACAGTTCTAGCGATAATAACTGCATTATATGCGTAATAATGCATGTTATATTGATAATATCGGGAGTAACAAGTATAATTATTACAGTTCCAGCGATAAGAACTGCATTATATGGGTAACAATGGATGTTATATTGATAATATCGGGAGTAATAAGTATAATTATTACAGTCCAAGCGATAATACTAGTAAAATATGGCTAAGAGTGCCTGTTATATTGATAATAATAAAAGTAATAAGTATATTTATTATACTTCTGTCGATAATAACTGCATTATATGAGTAATAGTGCATGTTATATTGATAATAATAAAAGTAATAAGTATATTTATTACAGTTCTAGCGATAATAACTGCATAATATGGGTAATAATGCACGTTATATTGATAATAATATAAGTAGTAAGTATAATTATTACAGTTCTAGCGATAATAACTGCATTATATGGGTAATAATGCATGCTATGTTGGTAATATTGGGAATAATAAGTATAATAATTACAGTTCTAGCGATAATACTAGTAAAATATGGCTAAGAGTGCCTGTTATATTGATAATAATAAAAGTAAAAAGTATATTTATTATACTTCTGTCGATAATAACTGCATTATATGGGTAATAATGCATGTTATATTCATAATAATAAAAGTAATAAGTATATTTATTATAGTTCCATCGATAATAACTGCATTATATGCGTAATAATGCATGTTATATTGATGATAAAAAAAGTAATACGTATATTTATTATAGTTCTAGCTATAATAACTGCATAATATGGGTAATAATGCATGTTATATTGATAATAATTTAAGTAATAGGTATAATTATTACAGTTCTAGCGATAATAACTCCATTATATGGGTAATAATGCATGTTATATTGATAATAATAAAAGTAATAAGTATATTTATTATAGTTCTATCGATAGTAACTGCATAATATGCGTAATAATGCATGTTATATTGATGATAATGAAAGTAGTAAGTATATTTATTACAGTTCTATCGATAATAACTGCATAATATGGGTAGTAATGCATGTTATATTGATAATAATAAAAGTAATAAGTATATTTATTATAGTTCTATCGATAATAACTGCATAATATGGGTAATAATGCATGTTATATTGATGATAATAAAAATAATACGTATATTTATTATAGTTGTAGCTATAATAACTGCATAATATGGGTAATAATGCATGTTATATTGATAATAATATAAGTAATAAGTATAATTATTACAGTTCTAGCGATAATAACTCCATTATATGGGTAATAATGCATGTTATATTGATAATAATATAAGTAATGAGTATAATTATTACAGTTCTAGCGATAATAACTCCATTATATGGGTAATAATGCATGTTATATTGATAATAATATAAGTAATAAGTATAATTATTACAGTTCTAGCGATAATAACTGCATTATATGGGTAATAATGCATGTTATATTGATAATAATAAAAGTAATAAGTATATTTATTATAGTTCTATCGATAATAACTGCATAATATGGGTAATAATGCATGTTATATTGATGATAATAAAAGTAATACGTATATTTATTATAGTTCTAGCTATAATAACTGCATTATATGGGTAATAATGCATGTTATATTGATAATAATATAAGTAATAAGTATAATTATTACAGTTCTAGCGATAATAACTGCATTATATGCGTAATAATGCATGTTATATTGATAATATCGGGAGTAACAAGTATAATTATTACAGTTCCAGCGATAAGAACTGCATTATATGGGTAACAATGGATGTTATATTGATAATATCGGGAGTAATAAGTATAATTATTACAGTCCAAGCGATAATGCTAGTAAAATATGGCTAAGAGTGCCTGTTATATTGATAATAATAAAAGTAATAAGTATATTTATTATACTTCTGTCGATAATAACTGCATTATATGAGTAATAGTGCATGTTATATTGATAATAATAAAAGTAATAAGTATATTTATTACAGTTCTAGCGATAATAACTGCATAATATGGGTAATAATGCACGTTATATTGATAATAATATAAGTAGTAAGTATAATTATTACAGTTCTAGCGATAATAACTGCATTATATGGGTAATAATGCATGTTATATTGATAATAATATAAGTAATAAGTATAATTATTACAGTTCTAGCGATAATAACTGCATTATATGCGTAATAATGCATGTTATATTGATAATATCGGGAGTAACAAGTATAATTATTACAGTTCCAGCGATAAGAACTGCATTATATGGGTAACAATGGATGTTATATTGATAATATCGGGAGTAATAAGTATAATTATTACAGTCCAAGCGATAATACTAGTAAAATATGGCTAAGAGTGCCTGTTATATTGATAATAATAAAAGTAATAAGTATATTTATTATACTTCTGTCGATAATAACTGCATTATATGAGTAATAGTGCATGTTATATTGATAATAATAAAAGTAATAAGTATATTTATTACAGTTCTAGCGATAATAACTGCATAATATGGGTAATAATGCACGTTATATTGATAATAATATAAGTAGTAAGTATAATTATTACAGTTCTAGCGATAATAACTGCATTATATGGGTAATAATGCATGCTATGTTGGTAATATTGGGAATAATAAGTATAATAATTACAGTTCTAGCGATAATACTAGTAAAATATGGCTAAGAGTGCCTGTTATATTGATAATAATAAAAGTAATAAGTATATTTATTATACTTCTGTCGATAATAACTGCATTATATGGGTAATAATGCATGTTATATTGATAATAATAAAAGTAATAAGTATATTTATTATAGTTCCATCGATAATAACTGCATTATATGCGTAATAATGCATGTTATATTGATGATAAAAAAAGTAATACGTATATTTATTATAGTTCTAGCTATAATAACTGCATAATATGGGTAATAATGCATGTTATATTGATAATAATTTAAGTAATAGGTATAATTATTACAGTTCTAGCGATAATAACTCCATTATATGGGTAATAATGCATGTTATATTGATAATAATAAAAGTAATAAGTATATTTATTATAGTTCTATCGATAGTAACTGCATAATATGCGTAATAATGCATGTTATATTGATGATAATGAAAGTAGTAAGTATATTTATTACAGTTCTATCGATAATAACTGCATAATATGGGTAGTAATGCATGTTATATTGATAATAATAAAAGTAATAAGTATATTTATTATAGTTCTATCGATAATAACTGCATAATATGGGTAATAATGCATGTTATATTGATGATAATAAAAATAATACGTATATTTATTATAGTTGTAGCTATAATAACTGCATAATATGGGTAATAATGCATGTTATATTGATAATAATATAAGTAATAAGTATAATTATTACAGTTCTAGCGATAATAACTCCATTATATGGGTAATAATGCATGTTATATTGATAATAATATAAGTAATGAGTATAATTATTACAGTTCTAGCGATAATAACTCCATTATATGGGTAATAATGCATGTTATATTGATAATAATATAAGTAATAAGTATAATTATTACAGTTCTAGCGATAATAACTGCATTATATGGGTAATAATGCATGTTATATTGATAATAATAAAAGTAATAAGTATATTTATTATAGTTCTATCGATAATAACTGCATAATATGGGTAATAATGCATGTTATATTGATGATAATAAAAGTAATACGTATATTTATTATAGTTCTAGCTATAATAACTGCATTATATGGGTAATAATGCATGTTATATTGATAATAATATAAGTAATAAGTATAATTATTACAGTTCTAGCGATAATAACTGCATTATATGCGTAATAATGCATGTTATATTGATAATATCGGGAGTAACAAGTATAATTATTACAGTTCCAGCGATAAGAACTGCATTATATGGGTAACAATGGATGTTATATTAATAATATCGGGAGTAATAAGTATAATTATTACAGTCCAAGCGATAATGCTAGTAAAATATGGCTAAGAGTGCCTGTTATATTGATAATAATAAAAGTAATAAGTATATTTATTATACTTCTGTCGATAATAACTGCATTATATGAGTAATAGTGCATGTTATATTGATAATAATAAAAGTAATAAGTATATTTATTACAGTTCTAGCGATAATAACTGCATTATATGGGTAATAATGCATGTTATATTGATAATAATAAAAGTAATAAGTATATTTATTATAGTTCTATCGATAATAACTGCATAATATGGGTAATAATGCATGTTATATTGATAATAATATAAGTAATAGGTATATTTATTACAGTTCTAGCGATTATATCTCCATAATATGCGTAATAATGCATGTTATATTGATAATAATAAAAGTAAAAAATATATTTAATACAGTTCTATCGATAATAACTGCATAATATGGGTAGTAATGGATGTTATATTGATAATATCGGGAGTAATAAGTATAATTATTACAGTTCTAGCGATAATACTAGCAAAATATGGCTAAGAGTGCCTGTTATATTGATAATAATAAAAGTAATAAGTATATTTATTATACTTCTGTCGATAATAACTGCATTATATGAGTAATAGTGCATGTTATATTGATAATAATAAAAGTAATAAGTATATTTATTACAGTTCTAGCGATAATAACTGCATAATATGGGTAATAATGCACGTTATATTGATAATAATATAAGTAGTAAGTATAATTATTACAGTTCTAGCGATAATAACTGCATTATATGGGTAATAATGCATGCTATGTTGGTAATATTGGGAATAATAAGTATAATAATTACAGTTCTAGCGATAATACTAGTAAAATATGGCTAAGAGTGCCTGTTATATTGATAATAATAAAAGTAATAAGTATATTTATTATACTTCTGTCGATAATAACTGCATTATATGGGTAATAATGCATGTTATATTGATAATAATAAAAGTAATAAGTATATTTATTATAGTTCCATCGATAATAACTGCATTATATGCGTAATAATGCATGTTATATTGATGATAAAAAAAGTAATACGTATATTTATTATAGTTCTAGCTATAATAACTGCATAATATGGGTAATAATGCATGTTATATTGATAATAATTTAAGTAATAGGTATAATTATTACAGTTCTAGCGATAATAACTCCATTATATGGGTAATAATGCATGTTATATTGATAATAATAAAAGTAATAAGTATATTTATTATAGTTCTATCGATAGTAACTGCATAATATGCGTAATAATGCATGTTATATTGATGATAATGAAAGTAGTAAGTATATTTATTACAGTTCTATCGATAATAACTGCATAATATGGGTAGTAATGCATGTTATATTGATAATAATAAAAGTAATAAGTATATTTATTATAGTTCTATCGATAATAACTGCATAATATGGGTAATAATGCATGTTATATTGATGATAATAAAAATAATACGTATATTTATTATAGTTGTAGCTATAATAACTGCATAATATGGGTAATAATGCATGTTATATTGATAATAATATAAGTAATAAGTATAATTATTACAGTTCTAGCGATAATAACTCCATTATATGGGTAATAATGCATGTTATATTGATAATAATATAAGTAATGAGTATAATTATTACAGTTCTAGCGATAATAACTCCATTATATGGGTAATAATGCATGTTATATTGATAATAATATAAGTAATAAGTATAATTATTACAGTTCTAGCGATAATAACTGCATTATATGGGTAATAATGCATGTTATATTGATAATAATAAAAGTAATAAGTATATTTATTATAGTTCTATCGATAATAACTGCATAATATGGGTAATAATGCATGTTATATTGATGATAATAAAAGTAATACGTATATTTATTATAGTTCTAGCTATAATAACTGCATTATATGGGTAATAATGCATGTTATATTGATAATAATATAAGTAATAAGTATAATTATTACAGTTCTAGCGATAATAACTGCATTATATGCGTAATAATGCATGTTATATTGATAATATCGGGAGTAACAAGTATAATTATTACAGTTCCAGCGATAAGAACTGCATTATATGGGTAACAATGGATGTTATATTAATAATATCGGGAGTAATAAGTATAATTATTACAGTCCAAGCGATAATGCTAGTAAAATATGGCTAAGAGTGCCTGTTATATTGATAATAATAAAAGTAATAAGTATATTTATTATACTTCTGCCGATAATAACTGCATTATATGAGTAATAGTGCATGTTATATTGATAATAATAAAAGTAATAAGTATATTTATTACAGTTCTAGCGATAATAACTGCATTATATGGGTAATAATGCATGTTATATTGATAATAATAAAAGTAATAAGTATATTTATTATAGTTCTATCGATAATAACTGCATAATATGGGTAATAATGCATGTTATATTGATAATAATATAAGTAATAGGTATATTTATTACAGTTCTAGCGATTATATCTCCATAATATGCGTAATAATGCATGTTATATTGATAATAATAAAAGTAAAAAATATATTTAATACAGTTCTATCGATGATAACTGCATAATATGGGTAGTAATGGATGTTATATTGATAATATCGGGAGTAATAAGTATAATTATTACAGTTCTAGCGATAATACTAGTAAAATATGGCTAAGAGTGCCTGTTATATTGATAATAATAAAAGTAATAAGTATATTTATTATACTTCTGTCAATAATAACTGGATTATATGGGTAATAGTGCATGTTACATTGATAATAATAAAAGTAATAAGTATATTTATTATAGTTCTATCGATAATAACTGCATAATATGGGTAATAATGCATGTTATATTGACAATAATAAAAGTAAAAAGTATACTTAATACAGTTCTATCGATAATAACTGCATAATATGAGTAGTAATGGATGTTATATTGATAATATCGGGAGTAATAAGTATAATTATTACAGTTCTAGCGATAATACTAGTAAAATAAGGCTAAGAGTGCCTGTTATATTGATAATAATAAAAGTAATAGGTATATTTATTACACTTCTGTCGATAATAACTGCATAATATGGGTAATAATGCATGCTATATTGATGATAATAAAAGTAATACGTATATTTATTATAGTTCTAGCTATAATAACTGCATAATATCGGTAATAATGCATGTTATATTGATAATAATATAAGTAATGAGTATAATTATTACAGTTCTAGCGATAATAACTCCATTATATGGGTAATAATGCATGTTATATTGATAATAATATAAGTAATGAGTATAATTATTACAGGTCTAGCGATAATAACTCCATTATATGGGTAATAATGCATGTTATATTGATAATAATATAAGTAATAAGTATAATTATTACAGTTCTAGCGATAATAACTGCATTATATGGGTAATAATGCATGTTATATTGATAATAATATAAGTAATAAGTATAATTATTACAGTTCTAGCGATAATAACTGCATTATATGGGTAATAATGCATGTTATATTGATAATATCGGGAGTAATAAGTATAATTATTATAGTTCTAGCGATAATAATAGTAAAATATGGCAAATAGTGCATGTTATATTGATAATAATAAAAGTAATAAGTATATTTATTACAGTTCTAACGATAATAACTGCATAATATGGGTAATAATGCATGTTATATTGATGATAATAAAAGTAATACGTATATTTATTATAGTTCTAGCGATAATAACTGCATAATATGGGTAATAATGCATGTTATATTGATAATAATATGAGTAATAAGTATAATTATTACAGTTCTAGCGATAATAACTGCATTATATGGGTAATAATGCACGTTATATTGCTAACAATGTAAGTAATAAGTATAATTATTACAGTTCTAGCGATATTAACTGCATTATATGGGTAATAATGCATGTTACATTGATAATATTGGGAGTAATAAGTATATTTATTATAGTTCTGGCGAACATAACTGCATAATGTAGGTAATAATGCATGTTATATTGAGAATAATATAAGTAATAAGTATAATTATTACAGTTCTGGCGATAATAACTGCATTATATGGGTAATAATGCACGTTATATTGCTAATAGTATAAGTAATAAGTATAATTATTACAGTTCTTGCGATAATACCTCCATTATATGGGTAATAATGCATGTTATATTGATAATAATATAAGTAATAAGTATAATTATTACAGTTCTAGCGATAATAACTGCATTATATGGGTAATAATGCACGTTATATTGCTAATAATATAAGTAATAAGTATAATTATTACAGTTCTAGCGATAATAACTGCATTATATGGGTAATAATGCATGTTATATTGATAATATCGGGAGTAATAAGAATAATTATTATAGTTCTAGCGATAATAACTGCATTATATGGGTAACAATGCACGTTTTATTGCTAATAGTATAAGTAATAAGTATAATTATTACAGTTCTAGCGATAATACCTCTATTATATGGGTAATAATGCATGTTATATTGATGATAATGAAAGTAATACGTATATTGATTATAGTTCTAGCGATAATAACTGCATAATGTGGGTAATAATGCACGTTATATTGCTAATAATATAAGTAATGAGTATAATTATTACAGTTCTAGCGATAATAACTGCATTATATGGGTAAAAATGCATGTTACATTGATAATATTGGGAGTAAAAAGTATATTTATTATAGTTCTGGCGATCATAACTGCATAATGTGGGTAACAATGCATGTTATATTGAGAATAATATAAGTAATAAGTATAATTATTACAGTTCTGGCGATAATAACTGCATTATATGGGTAATAATGCACGTTATATTGCTAACAATATAAGTAATAAGTATAATTATTACAGTTCTAGCGATAATAACTGCATTATATGGCTAAAAATGCATGTTATATTGATAATATTGGGAGTAATGAGTATATTTATGATGGTTCTAGAGATAATAACTGCATAATATGGGTAATAATGCATGTTATATTGATAATAATATAAGTAATAAGTATAATTATTACAGTTCTAGCGATAATACCTCCATTATATGGGTAATAATGCATGTTATATTGATGATAATGAAAGTAATACGTATATTTATTATAGTTCTAGCGATAATAACTGCATAATATGGGTAATAATGCGTGTTATATTGAGAATAATATAAGTAATAAGTATAATTATTACAGTTCTAGCGATAATAACTGCATTATATGGGTAATAAGGCATGTAATATTGATAACATCGGGAGTAATAAGTATAATTATTATAGGTCTAGCGATAATAACTGCATTATATGGGTAATAATGCATGTTACATTGATAATATTGGGAATAATAAGTATATTTATTATAGTTCTGGCGATCATAACTGCATAATATGGGTAATAATGCATGCTAAATTGATGATAATAAAAGTAATACGTATATTTATTGTAGTTCTAGCTATAATAACTGCATAATATGGGTAATAATGCATGTTATATTGATAATAATATAAGTAATAAGTATAATTATTACAGTTCTAGCGATAATAACTCCATTATATGGGTAATAATGCATGTTATATTGATAATAATTCAAGTAATGAGTATAATTATTACAGTTGTAGCGATAATAACTCCATTATATGGGTAATAATGCATGTTATATTGATAATAATATAAGTAATAAGTATAATTATTACAGTTCTAGCGATAATAACTGCATAATATGGGTAATAATGCACGCTATATTGCTAATAATATAAGTAATAAGTATAATTATTACAGTCCTAGCGATAATAACTCCATTATATGGATAATAATGCATGTCATGTTGATAATATCGGGAGTAATAAGTATAATTATTATAGTTCTAGCGATAATAATTGTACAATATGGCTAATAGTGCATGTTATATTGATAATAATAAAAGTAATGAGTATATTTATTATAGTTCCATCGATAATAACTGCATAATATGGGTAATAATTAATGTTATATTGATGATAATGGAAGTAGTACGTATATTTATTCCAGTTCTATCGATAATAACTGCATAATATGGGTAGTAATGCATGTTATATTGATAATAATATAAGTAATAAGTATAATTATTACAGTTCTAGCGATAATAACACCATTATATGGGTAATAATGCATGTTATATTGATAATAATATAAGTAATGAGTATAATTATTACAGTTCTAGCGATAATAACTCCATTATATGGGTAATAATGCATGTTATATTGATAATAATATAAGTAATAAGTATAATTATTACAGTTCTAGCGATAATAACTGCATAATATGGGTAATAATGCACGCTATATTGCTAATAATATAAGTAATCAGTATAATTATTACTGTTCTAGCGATAATAACTCCATTATATGAATAATAATGCATGTCATATTGATAATATCGGGAGTAATAAGTATAATTATTATAGTTCTAGCGATAATAATTGTACAATATGGCTAATAGTGCATGTCATATTGATAATAATAAAAGTAATGAGTATATTTATTATAGTTCTATCGATAATAACTGCATTATATGGGTAATAATGCATGTTATATTGATAATAATATAAGAAATAAGTATAATTATTACAGTTCTAGCGATAATAACTGCATTATATGCGTAATAATGCATGTTATATTGATAATATCGGGAGTAATAAGTATAATTATTACAGTTCCAGCGATAAGAACTGCATTATATGCGTAATAATGCATGTTATATTGATAATAATAAAAGTAAAAAATATATTTAATACAGTTCTATCGATAATAACTGCATAATATGGGTAGTAATGGATGTTATATTGATAATATCGGGAGTAATAAGTATAATTATTATAGTTCTAGCGATAATACTAGTAAAATATGGCTAAGAGTGCCTGTTATATTGATAATAATAAAAGTAATAAGTATATTTATTATAGTTCTATCGATAATAACTGCATAATATGGGTAGTAAAGCATGTTATATTGATAATAATAAAAGTAATAAGTATATTTATTATAGTTCTATCGATAATAACTGCATAATATGGGTAATAATGCATGCTAAATTGATGATAATAAAAGTAATACGTATATTTATTATAGTTCTAGCTATAATAACTGCATAATATGGGTAATAATGCATGTTATATTGATAATAATATAAGTAATAAGTATAATTATTACAGTTCTAGCGATAATAACTCCATTATATGGGTAATAATGCATGTTATATTGATAATAATTCAAGTAATGAGTATAATTATTACAGTTGTAGCGATAATAACTCCATTATATGGGTAATAATGCATGTTATATTGATAATAATATAAGTAATAAGTATAATTATTACAGTTCTAGCGATAATAACTGCATAATATGGGTAATAATGCACGCTATATTGCTAATAATATAAGTAATAAGTATAATTATTACAGTCCTAGCGATAATAACTCCATTATATGGATAATAATGCATGTCATGTTGATAATATCGGGAGTAATAAGTATAATTATTATAGTTCTAGCGATAATAATTGCACAATATGGCTAATAGTGCATGTTATATTGATAATAATAAAAGTAATGAGTATATTTATTATAGTTCTATCGATAATAACTGCATAATATGGGTAATAATGCATGTTATATTGATGAAAATGGAAGTAGTACGTATATTTATTACAGTTCTATCGATAATAACTGCATAATATGGGTAGTAATGCATGTTATATTGATAAAAATAAAAGTAATAAGTATATTTATTATAGTTCTATCGATAATAACTGCATAATATGGGTAATAATGCATGCTATATTGATGATAATAAAAGTAATACGTATATTTATTATAGTTCTAGCTATAATAACTGCATAATATGGGTAATAATGCATGTTATATTGATAATAATATAAGTAATAAGTATAATTATTACAGTTCTAGCGATAATAACACCATTATATGGGTAATAATGCATGTTATATTGATAATAATATAAGTAATGAGTATAATTATTACAGTTCTAGCGATAATAACTCCATTATATGGGTAATAATGCATGTTATATTGATAATAATATAAGTAATAAGTATAATTATTACAGTTCTAGCGATAATAACTGCATAATATGGGTAATAATGCACGCTATATTGCTAATAATATAAGTAATCAGTATAATTATTACTGTTCTAGCGATAATAACTCCATTATATGGATAATAATGCATGTCATATTGATAATATCGGGAGTAATAAGTATAATTATTATAGTTCTAGCGATAATAATTGTACAATATGGCTAATAGTGCATGTTATATTGATAATAATAAAAGTAATGAGTATATTTATTATAGTTCTATCGATAATAACTGCATTATATGGGTAATAATGCATGTTATATTGATAATAATATAAGTAATAAGTATAACTATTACAGTTCTAGCGATAATAACTGCATTATATGCGTAATAATGCATGTTATATTGATAATATCGGGAGTAATAAGTACAATTATTACAGTTCCAGCGATAAGAACTGCATTATATGCGTAATAATGCATGTTATATTGATAATAATAAAAGTAAAAAATATATTTAATACAGTTCTATCGATAATAACTGCATAATATGGGTAGTAATGGATGTTATATTGATAATATCGGGAGTAATAAGTATAATTATTATAGTTCTAGCGATAATACTAGTAAAATATGGCTAAGAGTGCCTGTTATATTGATAATAATAAAAGTAATGAGTATATTTATTATAGTTCTATCGATAATAACTGCATAATATGGGTAATAATGCATGTTATACTGATGATAATGGAAGTAGTACGTATATTTATTACAGTTCTATCGATAATAACTGCATAATATGGGTAGTAATGCATGTTATATTGATAATAATAAAAGTAATAAGTATATTTATTATAGTTCTATCGATAATAACTGCATAATATGGGTAATAATGCATGCTATATTGATGATAATAAAAGTAATACGTATATTTATTATAGTTCTAGCTATAATAACTGCATAATATGGGTAATAATGCATGTTATATTGATAATAATATAAGTAATAAGTATAATTATTACAGTTCTAGCGATAATAACACCATTATATGGGTAATAATGCATGTTATATTAATAATAATAAAAGTAATAAGTATATTTATTATACTTCTGTCAATAATAACTGCATTATATGGGTAATAGTGCATGTTACATTGACAATAATAAAAGTAATAAGTATATTTATTATAGTTCTATCGATAATAACTGCATAATATGGGTAGTAATGCATGTTATATTGATAATAATAAAAGTAATAAGTATATTTATTATACTTCTGTCGATAATAACTGCATTATATGGGTAATAATGCATGTTATATTGATAACAATATAAGTAATAAGTACAATTATTACAGTTCTAGCGATAATAACTGCATTATATGGGTAATAATGCATGTTATATTGATAATAATAAAAGTAATGAGTATATTTATTATAGTTCTATCGATAATAACTGCATAATATGGGTAATAATGCATGTTATATTGATGATAATGAAAGGAGTACGTATATTTATTACAGTTCTATCGATAATAACTGCATAATATGGGTAGTAATGCATGTTATATTGATAATAATAGAAGTAATAAGTATATTTATTATAGTTCTATCGATAATAACTGCATAATATGGGTAATAATGCATGCTATATTGATGATAATAAAAGTAATACGTATATTTATTATAGTTCTAGCTATAATAACTGCATAATATGGGTAATAATGCATGTTATATTGATAATAATAAAAGTAATGAGTATATTTATTATAGTTCTATCGATAATAACTGCATAATATGGGTAATAATGCATGTTATATTGATGAAAATGGAAGTAGTACGTATATTTATTACAGTTCTATCGATAATAACTGCATAATATGGGTAGTAATGCATGTTATATTGATAAAAATAAAAGTAATAAGTATATTTATTATAGTTCTATCGATAATAACTGCATAATATGGGTAATAATGCATGCTATATTGATGATAATAAAAGTAATACGTATATTTATTATAGTTCTAGCTATAATAACTGCATAATATGGGTAATAATGCACGTGATATTGATAATAATATAAGTAATAAGTATAATTATTACAGTTCTAGCGATAATAACACCATTATATGGGTAATAATGCATGTTATATTGATAATAATATAAGTAATGAGTATAATTATTACAGTTCTAGCGATAATAACTCCATTATATGGGTAATAATGCATGTTATATTGATAATAATATAAGTAATAAGTATAATTATTACAGTTCTAGCGATAATAACTGCATAATATGGGTAATAATGCACGCTATATTGCTAATAATATAAGTAATCAGTATAATTATTACTGTTCTAGCGATAATAACTCCATTATATGGATAATAATGCATGTCATATTGATAATATCGGGAGTAATAAGTATAATTATTATAGTTCTAGCGATAATAATTGTACAATATGGCTAATAGTGCATGTTATATTGATAATAATAAAAGTAATGAGTATATTTATGATAGTTCTATCGATAATAACTGCATTATATGGGTAATAATGCATGTTATATTGATAATAATATAAGTAATAAGTATAATTATTACAGTTCTAGCGATAATAACTGCATTATATGCGTAATAATGCATGTTATATTGATAATATCGGGAGTAATAAGTATAATTATTACAGTTCCAGCGATAAGAACTGCATTATATGCGTAATAATGCATGTTATATTGATAATAATAAAAGTAAAAAATATATTTAATACAGTTCTATCGATAATAACTGCATAATATGGGTAGTAATGGATGTTATATTGATAATATCGGGAGTAATAAGTATAATTATTATAGTTCTAGCGATAATACTAGTAAAATATGGCTAAGAGTGCCTGTTATATTGATAATAATAAAAGTAATGAGTATATTTATTATAGTTCTATCGATAATAACTGCATAATATGGGTAATAATGCATGTTATACTGATGATAATGGAAGTAGTACGTATATTTATTACAGTTCTATCGATAATAACTGCATAATATGGGTAGTAATGCATGTTATATTGATAATAATAAAAGTAATAAGTATATTTATTATAGTTCTATCGATAATAACTGCATAATATGGGTAATAATGCATGCTATATTGATGATAATAAAAGTAATACGTATATTTATTATAGTTCTAGCTATAATAACTGCATAATATGGGTAATAATGCATGTTATATTGATAATAATATAAGTAATAAGTATAATTATTACAGTTATAGCGATAATAACACCATTATATGGGTAATAATGCATGTTATATTAATAATAATAAAAGTAATAAGTATATTTATTATACTTCTGTCAATAATAACTGCATTATATGGGTAATAGTGCATGTTACATTGACAATAATAAAAGTAATAAGTATATTTATTATAGTTCTATCGATAATAACTGCATAATATGGGTAGTAATGCATGTTATATTGATAATAATAAAAGTAATAAGTATATTTATTATACTTCTGTCGATAATAACTGCATTATATGGGTAATAATGCATGTTATATTGATAACAATATAAGTAATAAGTACAATTATTACAGTTCTAGCGATAATAACTGCATTATATGGGTAATAATGCATGTTATATTGATAATAATAAAAGTAATGAGTATATTTATTATAGTTCTATCGATAATAACTGCATAATATGGGTAATAATGCATGTTATATTGATGATAATGAAAGGAGTACGTATATTTATTACAGTTCTATCGATAATAACTGCATAATATGGGTAGTAATGCATGTTATATTGATAATAATAAAAGTAATAAGTATATTTATTATAGTTCTATCGATAATAACTGCATAATATGGGTAATAATGCATGCTATATTGATAATAATAAAAGTAATAAGTATATTTATTGTACTTCTGTCAATAATAACTGCATTATATGGGTAATAGTGCATGTTACATTGATAATAATAAAAGTAATAAGTATATTTAATACAGTTCTATCGATAATAACTGCATAATATGGGTATTAATGCACGTTATATTGCTAACAATATAAGTAATAAGTATTATTACAGTTCTAGCGATAATAACACCATTATATGGGTAATAGTGCATGTTATATTGATAATAATATAAGTGGTAAGTATAATTATTACAGTTCTAGCCATAATAACTGCATAATATGGGTAATAATGCACGTTATATTGCTAATAATATAAGTATTAAGTATAATAGTTACAGTTCTAGCGATAATAACTGCATTATATGGGTAAGAATGCATGTTATATTGATAATAATATAAGTAATAAGTATAATTATTACAGTTCTAGCGATAATAACACCATTATATGGGTAATAATGCATGTTATATTGATAATAATATAAGTAATGAGTATAATTATTACAGTTCTAGCGATAATAACTCCATTATATGGGTAATAATGCATGTTATATTGATAATAATATAAGTAATAAGTATAATTATTACAGTTCTAGCGATAATAACTGCATAATATGGGTAATAATGCACGCTATATTGCTAATAATATAAGTAATCAGTATAATTATTACTGTTCTAGCGATAATAACTCCATTATATGGATAATAATGCATGTCATATTGATAATATCGGGAGTAATAAGTATAATTATTATAGTTCTAGCGATAATAATTGTACAATATGGCTAATAGTGCATGTTATATTGATAATAATAAAAGTAATGAGTATATTTATTATAGTTCTATCGATAATAACTGCATTATATGGGTAATAATGCATGTTATATTGATAATAATATAAGTAATAAGTATAACTATTACAGTTCTAGCGATAATAACTGCATTATATGCGTAATAATGCATGTTATATTGATAATATCGGGAGTAATAAGTATAATTATTACAGTTCCAGCGATAAGAACTGCATTATATGCGTAATAATGCATGTTATATTGATAATAATAAAAGTAAAAAATATATTTAATACAGTTCTATCGATAATAACTGCATAATATGGGTAGTAATGGATGTTATATTGATAATATCGGGAGTAATAAGTATAATTATTATAGTTCTAGCGATAATACTAGTAAAATATGGCTAAGAGTGCCTGTTATATTGATAATAATAAAAGTAATGAGTATATTTATTATAGTTCTATCGATAATAACTGCATAATATGGGTAATAATGCATGTTATACTGATGATAATGGAAGTAGTACGTATATTTATTACAGTTCTATCGATAATAACTGCATAATATGGGTAGTAATGCATGTTATATTGATAATAATAAAAGTAATAAGTATATTTATTATAGTTCTATCGATAATAACTGCATAATATGGGTAATAATGCATGCTATATTGATGATAATAAAAGAAATACGTATATTTATTATAGTTCTAGCTATAATAACTGCATAATATGGGTAATAATGCATGTTATATTGATAATAATATAAGTAATAAGTATAATTATTACAGTTCTAGCGATAATAACACCATTATATGGGTAATAATGCATGTTATATTGATAATATCGGGAGTAATAAGTATAATTATTACAGTTCCAGCGATAAGAACTGCATTATATGCGTAATAATGCATGTTATATTGATAATAATAAAAGTAAAAAATATATTTAATACAGTTCTATCGATAATAACTGCATAATATGGGTAGTAATGGATGTTATATTGATAATATCGGGAGTAATAAGTATAATTATTATAGTTCTAGCGATAATACTAGTAAAATATGGCTAAGAGTGCCTGTTATATTGATAATAATAAAAGTAATGAGTATATTTATTATAGTTCTATCGATAATAACTGCATAATATGGGTAATAATGCATGTTATACTGATGATAATGGAAGTAGTACGTATATTTATTACAGTTCTATCGATAATAACTGCATAATATGGGTAGTAATGCATGTTATATTGATAATAATAAAAGTAATAAGTATATTTATTATAGTTCTAGCTATAATAACTGCATAATATGGGTAATAATGCATGTTATATTGATAATAATATAAGTAATAAGTATAATTATTACAGTTCTAGCGATAATAACACCATTATATGGGTAATAATGCATGTTATATTAATAATAATAAAAGTAATAAGTATATTTATTATACTTCTGTCAATAATAACTGCATTATATGGGTAATAGTGCATGTTACATTGACAATAATAAAAGTAATAAGTATATTTATTATAGTTCTATCGATAATAACTGCATAATATGGGTAGTAATGCATGTTATATTGATAATAATAAAAGTAATAAGTATATTTATTATACTTCTGTCGATAATAACTGCATTATATGGGTAATAATGCATGTTATATTGATAACAATATAAGTAATAAGTACAATTATTACAGTTCTAGCGATAATAACTGCATTATATGGGTAATAATGCATGTTATATTGATAATAATAAAAGTAATGAGTATATTTATTATAGTTCTATCGATAATAACTGCATAATATGGGTAATAATGCATGTTATATTGATGATAATGAAAGGAGTACGTATATTTATTACAGTTCTATCGATAATAACTGCATAATATGGGTAGTAATGCATGTTATATTGATAATAATAGAAGTAATAAGTATATTTATTATAGTTCTATCGATAATAACTGCATAATATGGGTAATAATGCATGCTATATTGATGATAATAAAAGTAATACGTATATTTATTATAGTTCTAGCTATAATAACTGCATAATATGGGTAATAATGCATGTTATATTGATAATAATAAAAGTAATGAGTATATTTATTATAGTTCTATCGATAATAACTGCATAATATGGGTAATAATGCATGTTATATTGATGAAAATGGAAGTAGTACGTATATTTATTACAGTTCTATCGATAATAACTGCATAATATGGGTAGTAATGCATGTTATATTGATAAAAATAAAAGTAATAAGTATATTTATTATAGTTCTATCGATAATAACTGCATAATATGGGTAATAATGCATGCTATATTGATGATAATAAAAGTAATACGTATATTTATTATAGTTCTAGCTATAATAACTGCATAATATGGGTAATAATGCACGTGATATTGATAATAATATAAGTAATAAGTATAATTATTACAGTTCTAGCGATAATAACACCATTATATGGGTAATAATGCATGTTATATTGATAATAATATAAGTAATGAGTATAATTATTACAGTTCTAGCGATAATAACTCCATTATATGGGTAATAATGCATGTTATATTGATAATAATATAAGTAATAAGTATAATTATTACAGTTCTAGCGATAATAACTGCATAATATGGGTAATAATGCACGCTATATTGCTAATAATATAAGTAATCAGTATAATTATTACTGTTCTAGCGATAATAACTCCATTATATGGATAATAATGCATGTCATATTGATAATATCGGGAGTAATAAGTATAATTATTATAGTTCTAGCGATAATAATTGTACAATATGGCTAATAGTGCATGTTATATTGATAATAATAAAAGTAATGAGTATATTTATGATAGTTCTATCGATAATAACTGCATTATATGGGTAATAATGCATGTTATATTGATAATAATATAAGTAATAAGTATAATTATTACAGTTCTAGCGATAATAACTGCATTATATGCGTAATAATGCATGTTATATTGATAATATCGGGAGTAATAAGTATAATTATTACAGTTCCAGCGATAAGAACTGCATTATATGCGTAATAATGCATGTTATATTGATAATAATAAAAGTAAAAAATATATTTAATACAGTTCTATCGATAATAACTGCATAATATGGGTAGTAATGGATGTTATATTGATAATATCGGGAGTAATAAGTATAATTATTATAGTTCTAGCGATAATACTAGTAAAATATGGCTAAGAGTGCCTGTTATATTGATAATAATAAAAGTAATGAGTATATTTATTATAGTTCTATCGATAATAACTGCATAATATGGGTAATAATGCATGTTATACTGATGATAATGGAAGTAGTACGTATATTTATTACAGTTCTATCGATAATAACTGCATAATATGGGTAGTAATGCATGTTATATTGATAATAATAAAAGTAATAAGTATATTTATTATAGTTCTATCGATAATAACTGCATAATATGGGTAATAATGCATGCTATATTGATGATAATAAAAGTAATACGTATATTTATTATAGTTCTAGCTATAATAACTGCATAATATGGGTAATAATGCATGTTATATTGATAATAATATAAGTAATAAGTATAATTATTACAGTTATAGCGATAATAACACCATTATATGGGTAATAATGCATGTTATATTAATAATAATAAAAGTAATAAGTATATTTATTATACTTCTGTCAATAATAACTGCATTATATGGGTAATAGTGCATGTTACATTGACAATAATAAAAGTAATAAGTATATTTATTATAGTTCTATCGATAATAACTGCATAATATGGGTAGTAATGCATGTTATATTGATAATAATAAAAGTAATAAGTATATTTATTATACTTCTGTCGATAATAACTGCATTATATGGGTAATAATGCATGTTATATTGATAACAATATAAGTAATAAGTACAATTATTACAGTTCTAGCGATAATAACTGCATTATATGGGTAATAATGCATGTTATATTGATAATAATAAAAGTAATGAGTATATTTATTATAGTTCTATCGATAATAACTGCATAATATGGGTAATAATGCATGTTATATTGATGATAATGAAAGGAGTACGTATATTTATTACAGTTCTATCGATAATAACTGCATAATATGGGTAGTAATGCATGTTATATTGATAATAATAAAAGTAATAAGTATATTTATTATAGTTCTATCGATAATAACTGCATAATATGGGTAATAATGCATGCTATATTGATAATAATAAAAGTAATAAGTATATTTATTGTACTTCTGTCAATAATAACTGCATTATATGGGTAATAGTGCATGTTACATTGATAATAATAAAAGTAATAAGTATATTTAATACAGTTCTATCGATAATAACTGCATAATATGGGTATTAATGCACGTTATATTGCTAACAATATAAGTAATAAGTATTATTACAGTTCTAGCGATAATAACACCATTATATGGGTAATAGTGCATGTTATATTGATAATAATATAAGTGGTAAGTATAATTATTACAGTTCTAGCCATAATAACTGCATAATATGGGTAATAATGCACGTTATATTGCTAATAATATAAGTATTAAGTATAATAGTTACAGTTCTAGCGATAATAACTGCATTATATGGGTAAGAATGCATGTTATATTGATAATATCGGGAGTAATAAGTATAATTATTACAGTTCTAGCAATAATAATAGTAAAATATGGCTAAGACTGCCTGTTATACTGATAATAATAAAAGTAATAAGTATTTTTATTATACTTCTGTCGATAACAACTGCATTATAAGGGTAATAGTGCATGTTACATTGATAATAATAAAAGTAATAAGTATATTTATTATAGTTCTATCGATAATAACTGCATAATATTTGTAATAATGCATGTTATATTGACAATAATAAAAGTAAAAAGTATATTTAATACAGTTCTATCGATAATAACTGCATAATATGGGTAGTAATGGATGTTATATTGATAATATCGGGAGTTATAAGTATAATTATTACAGTTCTAGCGATAATACTAGTAAAATAAGGCTAAGAGTGCCTGTTATATTGATAATAATAAAAGTAATGAGTATATTTATTATAGTTCTATCGATAATAACTGCATAATATGGGTAATAATGCATGTTATATTGACGATAATGAAAGTAGTACGTATAATTATTACAGTTCTAGCAATAATAATAGTAAAATATGGCTAAGACTGCCTGTTATACTGATAATAATAAAAGTAATAAGTATTTTTATTATACTTCTGTCGATAACAACTGCATTATATGGGTAATAGTGCATGTTACATTGATAATAATAAAAGTAATAAGTATATTTATTATAGTTCTATCGATAATAACTGCATAATATTTGTAATAATGCATGTTATATTGACAATAATAAAAGTAAAAAGTATATTTAATACAGTTCTATCGATAATAACTGCATAATATGGGTAGTAATGGATGTTATATTGATAATATCGGGAGTTATAAGTATAATTATTACAGTTCTAGCGATAATACTAGTAAAATACGGCTAAGGGTGCCTGTTATATTGATAATAATAAAAGTAATGAGTATATTTATTATAGTTCTATCGATAATAACTGCATAATATGGGTAATAATGCATGTTATATTGACGATAATGATAGTAGTACGTATATTTATTACAGTTCTATCGATAATAACTGCATAATATGGGTAGTAATGCATGTTATATTGATAATAATAAAAGTAATAAGTATATTTATTATAGTTCTATCGATAATAACTGCATAATATGGGTAATAATGCATGCTATATTAATGATAATAAAAGTAATACGTATATTTATTATAGTTCTAGCTATAATAACTGCATAATATGGGTAATAATGCATGTTATATTGACAATAATAAAAGTAAAAAGTATATTTAATACATTTCTATCGATAATAACTGCATAATATGGGTAGTAATGGATGTTATATTGATAATATCGGGAGTTATAAGTATAATTATTACAGTTCTAGCGATAATACTAGTAAAATAAGGCTAAGAGTGCCTGTTATATTGATAATAATAAAAGTAATAAGTATATTTATTATACTTCTGTCGATAATAACTGCATTATATCGGTAATAATGCATGTTATATTGATAATAATATAAGTAATAAGTACAATTATTACAGTTCTAGCGATAATAACTGCATTATATGGGTAATAATGCATGTTATATTGATAATAATAAAAGTAATGAGTATATTTATTATAGTTCTATCGATAATAACTGCATAATATGGGTAATAATGCATGTTATATTGATGATAATGAAAGTAGTACGTATATTTATTACAGTTCTATCGATAATAACTGCATTATATGGGTAATAATGCATGTTATATTGATAATAATAAAAGTAATGAGTATAATTATTACAGTTCTAGCGATAATAACTGCATAATATGGCTAATAATGCACGCTATATTGCTAATAATATAAGTAATCAGTATAATTATTACTGTTCTAGCGATAATAACTCCATTATATGGATAATAATGCATGTCATATTGATAATATCGGGAGTAATAAGTATAATTATTATAGTTCTAGCGATAATAATTGTACAATATGGCTAATAGTGCATGTTATATTGATAATAATAAAAGTAATGAGTATATTTATTATAGTTCTATCGATAATAACTGCATTATATGGGTAATAATGCATGTTATATTGATAATAATATAAGTAACAAGTATAATTATTACAGTTCTAGCGATAATAACTGCATTATATGCGTAATAATGCATGTTATATTGATAATATCGGGAGTAATAAGTATAATTATTATAGTTATAGCGATAATAATAGTAAAATGTGGCTAATAGTGCATGTTATATTGATAATAATAAAAGCAATAAGTATATTTATTATACTTCTGTCGATAATAACTGCATTATATGGGTGATAATGCATGTTATATTGATAATAATGTAAGTAATAAGTATAATTATTACAGTTCTAGCGATAATAACTGCATTGTATGCGTAATAATGCATGTTATATTGATAATATCGGGAGTAATAAGTATAATTATTATAGTTCTAACGATAATAATAGTAAAATATGGCTAATAGTGCATGTCATATTGATAATAATAAAAGTAATAAGTATATTTGTTACAGTTCTATCGATAATAACTGCATTATATGGGTAATAATGCATGTTATATTGATAATAATATATGTAATAAGTATAACTATTACAGTTCTAGCGATAATAACTCCATTATATAGGTAATAATGCATGTTATATTGATGATAATAAAAGTACTAAGTATATTTATTATAGTTCTAGCGATTATAACTGCATAATATGCGTAATAATGCATGTTATATTGATAATAATATAAGTAATAAGTATAATTATTATTGTTCTAGCGATAATAATAGTAAAATATGGCTAATAGTGCATGTTATATTGATAATAATAAAAGTAATAAGTATATTTCTTATACTTCTGTCGATAATAACTGCATTATATGGGTAATAAGGCTTGTTATAATGGTAATAATATAAGTAATAAGTATAATTATTACAGTTTTAGCGATAATAACTGCATTATATGGGTAATAATGCATGTTATATTGATGATAATAAAAGTAGTAAGCATATTTATTATAGTTCCAGCGGTTATAACTGCATAATATGGGTAATAATGCATGTTATATTGAGAATAATATAAGTAATATGTATAATTGTTACAGTTCTATCGATAATAACTGCATAATATGGGTAATAATGCATGTTACATTGATAATATCGGGAGTAGTAAGTATAATTATTATAGTTCTAGCGATAATAATAGTAAAATATGGCTAATAATGCATGTTATATTGATAATAATAAAAGTAATAAGTATATTTATTATAATCCTATCGATAATAACTGCATTATATGGGTAATAATGCATGTTATATTGATAATAATATAAGTAATAAGTATAATTATTAAAGTTCTAGCGATAATAACCCCATTATATGGGTAATAATGCATGTCATATTGATAATATCGGGAGTAATAAGTATAATTATTACAGTTCCAGCGATGAGAACTGCATTATATGGGTAATAATGCATGTTACATTGATAATATCGGGAGTAGTAAGTATAATTATTATAGTTCTAGCGATAATAATAGTAAAATATGGCTAATAATGCATGTTATATTGATAATAATAAAAGTAATAAGTATATTTATTATAATCCTATCGATAATAACTGCATTATATGTGTAATAATGCATGTTATATTGATAATAATAAAAGTAATAGGTATATTTATTACAGTTCTAGCGATTATATCTTCATAATATGCGTAATAATGCATGTTATATTGATAATAATAAAAGTAAAAAATATATTTAATACAGTTCTATCGATAATAACTGCATAATATGGGTAGTAATGGATGTTATATTGATAATATCGGGAGTAATAAGTATAATTATTACAGTTCTAGCCATAATAACTGCATAATATGGGTAATAATGCACGTTATATTCCTAATAATATAAGTAATAAGTATAATAGTTACAGTTCTAGCGATAATAACTGCATTATATGGGTAAGTATGCATGTTATATTGATAATATCGGGAGTAATAAGCATAATTATTATAGTTCTAGCGATAATACTAGTAAAATATGGCTAAGAGTGCCTGTTATATTGATAATAATAAAAGTAATAAATATATTTATTATACTTCTGTCAATAATAACTGCATTATATGGGTAATAGTGCGTGTTACATTGATAATAATAAAAGTAATAAGTATATTTATTATAGTTCTATCGATAATGACTGCATAATATGGGTAATAATGCATGTTATATTGACAATAATATAAGTAATAAGTATATTTATTATAGTTCTAGCGATTATAACTTCATAATATGCGTAACAATGCATGTTATATTGATAATAATATAAGTAATAAGTATAATTATTAAAGTTCTAGCGATAATAACCCCATTATATGGGTAATAATGGATGTTATATTGATAATATCGGGAGTAATAAGTATAATTATTACAGTCCTAGCGATAATACTAGTAAAATATGGCTAAGAGTGCCTGTTATATTGATAAGAATAAAAGTAATAAGTATATTTATTATACTTCTGTCGATAATAACTGCATTATTCTGGTAATAATGCATGTTATATTGATAATAATAAAAGTAATAAGTATATTTATTATACTTCTGTCGATAATAACTGCATTATATGGGTGATAATGCATGTTATATTGATAATAATGTAAGTAATAAGTATAATTATTATAGTTCTAGCGATAATAATTGTACAATATGACTAATAGTGCATGTTATATTGATAATAATAAAAGTAATAAGTATGTTTATTACAGTTCTATCGATTATAACTGCATAATATGGGTAATAATGCCTGTTATATTGATAATAATATAAGTAATAAGTATAATTATTACAGTTCTAGCGATAATAACCCCACTATATGGGTAATAATGCATGTCATATTGATATTATCGGGAGTAATAAGTATAATAGTTACAGTTCTAGCGATAATAACTGCATTATATGGGTAAGAATGCGTGTTATATTGATAATATCGGGAGTAATAAGTATAATTATTATAGTTCTAGCGATAATACTAGTAAAATATGGCTAAGAGTGCCTGTTATATTGATAATAATAAAAGTAATAAGTATATTTATTATACTTCTGTCAATAATAACTGCATTATATGGGTAATAGTGCATGTTACATTGATAATAATAAAAGTAATAAGTATATTTATTATAGTTCTATCGATAATAACTGCATAATATGGGTAATAATGCATGTTATATTGACAATAATAATAGTAAAAAGTATATTTAATACAGTTCTATCGATAATAACTGCATAATATGGGTACTAATGGATGTTATATTGATAATATCGGGAGTTATAAGTATAATTATTACAGTTCTAGCGATAATACTAGTAAAATAAGGCTAAGAGTGCCTGTTATATTGATAATAATAAAAGTAATAAGTATATTTATTATAGTTCTATCGATAGTAACTGCATAATATGGGTAATAATGCATGTTATATTGATGATAATGAAAGTAGTATGTATATTTATTACAGTTCTATCGATAATAACTGCATAATATGGGTAGTAATGCATGTTATATTGATAATAATAAAAGTAATAAGTATATTTATTATAGTTCAATCGATAATAACTGCATAATATGGGTAATAATGCATGTTATATTGATGATAATAAAAATAATACGTATATTTATTATAGTTCTAGCTATAATAACTGCATAATATGGGTAATAATGCATGTTATATTGATAATAATATAAGTAATAAGTATAATTATTACAGTTCTGGCGATAATAACTGCATTATATCGGTAATAATGCACGTTATATTGCTAATAATATAAGTAATAAGTATAATTATTACAGTTCTAGCGATAATAACTGCATTATATGGGTAATAATGCATGGTATATTGATAATAATAAAAGTAATATGTATATTTATTATAGTTCTATCGATAATAACTGCATTATATGCGTGATAATGCATGTTATATTGATAATAATGTAAGTAATAAGTATAATTATTACAGTTCTAGCTATAATAGCTCCATTATATAGGTAATAATGCATGTTATATTGAGAATAATATAAGTATTAAGTATAATTATTACAATTCTAGCGGTCGTAACTGCATTATATGGGTAATAATGCATGTTATATTGATAATATCGGGAGTAATAAGTATAATTATTATAGTTATAGCGATAATAATAGTAAAATGTGCCTAATAGTGCATGTTATATTGATAATAATAAAAGCAATAAGTATATTTATTATACTTCTGTCGATAATAACTGCATTATATGGGTAATAGTGCATGTTACATTGATAATAATAAAAGTAATAAGTATATTTATTATAGTTCTATCGATAATAACTGCATAATATGGGTAATAATGCATGTTATATTGACAATAATATAAGTAATAAGTATATTTATTATAGTTCTAGCGATTATAACTTCATAATATGCGTAACAATGCATGTTATATTGATAATAATAAAAGTAAAAAGTATATTTAATACAGTTCTATCGATAATAACTGCATAATATGGGTAGTAATGGATGTTATATTAAAAATATCGGGAGTAATAAGTATAATTATTACAGTTCTAGCGATAATACTAGTAAAATAAGGCTAAGAGTGCCTGTTATATTGATAATAATAAAAGTAATAAGTATATTTATTATACTTCTGTCGATAATAACTGCATTATATGCGTGATAATGCATGTTATATTGATAATAATGTAAGTAATAAGTATAATTATTACAGTTCTAGCTATAATAGCTCCATTATATAGGTAATAATGCATGTTATATTGATAATAATATAAGTATTAAGTATAATTATTACAATTCTAGCGGTCGTAACTGCATTATATGGGTAATAATGCATGTTATATTGATAATATCGGGAGTAATAAGTATAATTATTATAGTTATAGCCATAATAATAGTAAAATGTGGCTAATAGTGCATCTTATATTGATAATAATAAAAGCAATAAGTATATTTATTATAGTTCTATCGATAATAACTGCATAATATGGGTAATACTGCATGTTATATTGATGATAATAAAAGTAATACGTATATTTATTATAGTTCTAGCTATAATAACTGCATAATATGGGTAATAATGCATGTTATATGGATAATAATATAAGTAATAACTATAATTCTTACAGTTCTAGGGATAATAACTGTATTATATGGGTAATAATGCATGTTATATTGATGATAATAAAAGTACTCAGTATATTTATTATAGTTTTAGCGATAATAACTGCACAATATGTTTAATAATGCATGTTATATTGATAATAATATAAGTAATAAGTATAATTATTACAGTTCTAGCGATAATAACTCCATTATATGGTTAATAATGCATGTTATATTGATAATAATATAAGTGATGAGTATAATTATTACAGTTCTAGCGATAATAACTCCATTATATGGGTAATAATGCATGTTATATTGATAATAATATAAGTAATAAGTATAATTATTACAGTTCTAGCGATAATAGCTGCATCATATGGGTAATAATGCACGTTATTTTGCTAATAATATAAGTAATAAGTATAATCATTACAGTTCTAGCGATAATAACTCCATTATATGGATAATAATGCATGTCATATTGATAATATCGGGAGTAATAAGTATAATTATTATAGTACTAGCGATAATAATTGTACAATATGACTAATAGTGCATGTTATATTGATAATAATAAAAGTAATAAGTATATTTATTACAGTTCTATCGATTATAACTGCATAATATGGGTAATAATGCCTGTTATATTGATAATAATATAAGTAATAAGTATAATTATTACTGTTCTAGCGATAATAACCCCATTATATGGGTAATAATGCATGTCATATTGATAATATCGGGAGTAATAAGTATAATTATTACAGCTCCAGCGATGAGAACTGCATTACATGGGTAATACTGGATGTTATATTGATAATATCGGGAGTAATAATTACAATTATTATAGTTCTAGCGATAATAATAGTAAAATATGGCTAATAGTGCATGTTATATTGATAATAATAAAAGTAATAAGTATATTTCTTATACTTCTGTCGATAATAACTGCATTATATGGGTAATAATGCATGTTATATTGATGATAATTAAAGTAGTAAGTATATTTATTACAGTTCTATCGATAATAACTGCATAATATGGGTAATAATGCGTGTTATATTGATAATAATATAAGTAATAAGTATAACTATTACAGTTCTAGCGATAATAACTCCATTATATGGGTAATAATGCATGTTATATTGATAATAATATAAGTAATGAGTATAATTATTACAGTTCTAGCGATAATAACTCCATTATATGGGTAATAATGCATGTTATATTGATAATAATATAAGCACTAAGTATATTTATTACAGTTCTATCGATAATAACTGCATAATATGGGTAATAATGCATGTTATATTGATAATAATATAAGTAATAAGTATAATTATTACAATTCTAGCGATAGTAACTGCATTATATGGGTAATAATGCATGTTATATTGATAATATCGGGAGTAATAAGAATAGTTATTATAGTTCTAGCGATAATAATAGTAAAATATGGCTAATAGTGCATGTTATATTGATAATAATAAAAGTAATAAGTATATTTATTATACTTCTGTCGATAATAACTGCATTATATGCGTGATAATGCATGTTATATTGATAATAATGTAAGTAATAAGTATAATTATTACAGTTCTAGCTATAATAGCTCCATTATATAGGTAATAATGCATGTTATGTTGATAATAATATAAGTATTAAGTATATTTATTACAATTCTAGCGGTCGTAACTGCATTATATGGGTAATAATGCTTGTTATATTGATAATATCGGGAGTAATACGTATAATTATTATAGTTATAGCGATAATAATAGTAAAATGTGGCTAATAGTGCATGTTATATAGATAATAATAAAAGCAATAAGTATATTTATTATACTTCTGTCGATAATAACTGCATTATATGGGTGATAATGCATGTTATATTGATAATAATGTAAGTAATAAGTATAATTATTACAGTTCTAGCGATAATAACTGCATTGTATGCGTAATAATGCATGTTATATTGATAATATCGGGAGTAATAAGTATAATTATTATAGTTCTAACGATAATAATAGTAAAATATGGCTAATAGTGCATGTCATATTGATAATAATAAAAGTAATAAGTATATTTGTTACAGTTATATCGATAATAACTGCATAATATGGGTAATAATGCATGTTATATTGATAATAATATAAGTAATAAGTATAATTATTACAGTTCTGGCGATAATTTCTGCATTATATCGGTAATAATGCATGTTATATTGATAATAATATAAGTGATGAGTATAATTATTACAGTTCTAGCGATAATAACTCCATTATATGGGTAATAATGCATGTTATATTGATAATAATATAAGTAATAAGTATAATTATTACAGTTCTAGCGATAATAGCTGCATAATATGGGTAATAATGCACGTTATTTTGCTAATAATATAAGTAATAAGTATAATCATTACAGTTCTAGCGATAATAACTCCATTATATGGATAATAATGCATGTCATATTGATAATATCGGGAGTAATAAGTATAATTATTATAGTTCTAGCGATAATAATTGTACAATATGACTAATAGTGCATGTTATATTGATAATAATAAAAGTAATAAGTATGTTTATTACAGTTCTATCGATTATAACTGCATAATATGGGTAATAATGCCTGTTATATTGATAAAAATATAAGTAATAAGTATAATTATTACAGTTCTAGCGATAATAACCCCATTATATGGGTAATAATGCATGTCATATTGATATTATCGGGAGTAATAAGTATAATTATTACAGTTCCAGCGATGAGAACTGCATTATATGGGTAATAATGGATGTTATATTGATAATATCGGGAGTAATAAGTATAATTATTACAGTCCTAGCGATAATACTAGTAAAATATGGCTAAGAGTGCCTGTTATATTGATAAGAATAAAAGTAATAAGTATATTTATTATACTTCTGTCGATAATAACTGCATTATTCTGGTAATAATGCATGTTATATTGATAATAATAAAAGTAATAAGTATATTTATTATAGTTCTATCGATAATAACTGCATAATATGGGTAGTAATGGATGTTATATTGGTAATATCGGGAGTAATAAGTATAATTATTACAGTTCTAGCGATAATGCTAGTAAAATAAGGCTAAGAGTGCCTGTTATATTGATAATAATAAAAGTAATAAGTATATTTATTATACTTCTGTCGATAATAACTGCATTATATGCGTGATAATGCATGTTATATTGATAATAATGTAAGTAATAAGTATAATTATTACAGTTCTAGCCATAATAGCTCCATTATATAGGTAATAATGCATGTTATATTGATAATAATATAAGTATTAAGTATAATTATTACAATTCTAGCGGTCGTAACTGCATTATATGGGTAATAATGCATGTTATATTGATAATATCGGGAGTAATAAGTATAATTATTATAGTTATAGCCATAATAATAGTAAAATGTGGCTAATAGTGCATCTTATATTGATAATAATAAAAGCAATAAGTATATTTATTATAGTTCTATCGATAATAACTGCATAATATGGGTAATACTGCATGTTATATTGATGATAATAAAAGTAATACGTATATTTATTATAGTTCTAGCTATAATAACTGCATAATATGGGTAATAATGCATGTTATATGGATAATAATATAAGTAATAACTATAATTCTTACAGTTCTAGGGATAATAACTGTATTATATGGGTAATAATGCATGTTATATTGATGATAATAAAAGTACTAAGTATATTTATTATAGTTTTAGCGATAATAACTGCACAATATGTTTAATAATGCATGTTATATTGATAATAATATAAGTAATAAGTATAATTATTACAGTTCTAGCGATAATAACTCCATTATATGGTTAATAATGCATGTTATATTGATAATAATATAAGTGATGAGTATAATTATTACAGTTCTAGCGATAATAACTCCATTATATGGGTAATAATGCATGTTATATTGATAATAATATAAGTAATAAGTATAATTATTACAGTTCTAGCGATAATAGCTGCATCATATGGGTAATAATGCACGTTATTTTGCTAATAATATAAGTAATAAGTATACTCATTACAGTTCTAGCGATAATAACTCCATTATATGGATAATAATGCATGTCATATTGATAATATCGGGAGTAATAAGTATAATTATTATAGTACTAGCGATAATAATTGTACAATATGACTAATAGTGCATGTTATATTGATAATAATAAAAGTAATAAGTATATTTATTACAGTTCTATCGATTATAACTGCATAATATGGGTAATAATGCCTGTTATATTGATAATAATATAAGTAATAAGTATAATTATTACAGTTCTAGCGATAATAACCCCATTATATGGGTAATAATGCATGTCATATTGATAATATCGGGAGTAATAAGTATAATTATTACAGTTCCAGCGATGAGAACTGCATTACATGGGTAATACTGGATGTTATATTGATAATATCGGGAGTAATAAGTATAATTATTACAGTCCTAGCGATAATACTAGTAAAATATGGCTAAGAGTGCCTGTTATATTGATAAGAATAAAAGTAATAAGTATATTTATTATACTTCTGTCGATAATAACTGCATTATTCTGGTAATAATGCATGTTATATTGATAATAATAAAAGTAATAAGTATATTTATTATAGTTCTATCGATAATAACTGCATAATATGGGTAGTAATGGATGTTATATTGGTAATATCGGGAGTAATAAGTATAATTATTACAGTTCTAGCGATAATGCTAGTAAAATAGGGCTAAGAGTGCCTGTTATATTGATAATAATAAAAGTAATGAGTATATTTATTATACTTCTGTCGATAATAACTGCATAATATGGGTAATAATGCATGTTATATTGATAATAATAAAAGTAATAAGTATATTTATTATAGTTCTATCGATAATAACTGCACAATATGGGTAATAATGCATGTTATATTGATAATATCGGGAGTAATAAGTATAATTATTACAGTTCCAGCGATGAGAATTGCATTATATGGGTAATAATGGATGTTATATTGATAATATCGGGAGTAATAAGTATAATTATTACAGTCCTAGCGATAATACTAGTAAAATATGGCTAAGAGTGCCTGTTATATTGATAAGAATAAAAGTAATAAGTATATTTATTATACTTCTGTCGATAATAACTGCATTATTCTGGTAATAATGCATGTTATATTGATAATAATAAAAGTAATAAGTATATTTATTATAGTTCTATCGATAATAACTGCATAATATGGGTAGTAATGGATGTTATATTGGTAATATCGGGAGTAATAGGTATAATTATTACAGTTCTAGCGATAATGCTAGTAAAATAAGGCTAAGAGTGCCTGTTATATTGATAATAATAAAAGTAATAAGTATATTTATTATACTTCTGTCGATAGTAACTGCATAATATGGGTAATAATGCATGTTATATTGATAATAATAAAAGTAATAAGTATATTTATTATAGTTCTATCGATAGTAACTGCATAATATGGGTAATAATGCATGTTATATTGATGATAATGAAAGAAGTATGTATATTTATTACAGTTCTATCGATAATAACTGCATAATATGGGTAGTAAAGCATGTTATATTGATAATAATAAAAGTAATAAGTATATTTATTATAGTTCTATCGATAATAACTGCATAATATGGGTAATAATGCATGTTATATTGATGATAACAAAAATAATACGTATATTTATTATAGTTCTAGCTATAATAACTGCATAATATGGGTAATAATGCATGTTATATTGATAATAATATAAGTAATAAGTATAATTATTACAGTTCTGGCGATAATAACTGCATTATATCGGTAATAATGCACGTTATATTGCTAATAATATAAGTAATAAGTATAATTATTACAGTTCTAGCGATAATAACTGCATTATATGGGTAATAATGCATGGTATATTGATAATAATAAAAGTAATAAGTATAATTATTACAGTTCTAGCGATAATAGCTGCATCATATGGGTAATAATGCACGTTATTTTGCTAATAATATAAGTAATAAGTATAATCATTACAGTTCTAGCGATAATAACTCCATTATATGGATAATAATGCATGTCATATTGATAATATTGGGAGTAATAAGTATAATTATTATAGTACTAGCGATAATAATTGTACAATATGACTAATAGTGCATGTTATATTGATAATAATAAAAGTAATAAGTATATTTATTACAGTTCTATCGATTATAACTGCATAATATGGGTAATAATGCCTGTTATGTTGATAATAATGTAAGTAATAAGTATAATTATTACAGTTCTAGCGATAATAACCCCATTATATGGGTAATAATGCATGTCATATTGATAATATCGGGAGTAATAAGTATAATTATTACAGTTCCAGCGATGAGAACTGCATTACATGGGTAATACTGGATGTTATATTGATAATATCGGGAGTAATAAGTATAATTATTACAGTCCTAGCGATAATACTAGTAAAATATGGCTAAGAGTGCCTGTTATATTGATAAGAATAAAAGTAATAAGTATATTTATTATACTTCTGTCGATAATAACTGCATTATTCTGGTAATAATGCATGTTATATTGATAATAATAAAAGTAATAAGTATATTTATTATAGTTCTATCGATAATAACTGCATAATATGGGTAGTAATGGATGTTATATTGGTAATATCGGGAGTAATAAGTATAATTATTACAGTTCTAGCGATAATGCTAGTAAAATAAGGCTAAGAGTGCCTGTTATATTGATAATAATAAAAGTAATGAGTATATTTATTATACTTCTGTCGATAATAACTGCATAATATGGGTAATAATGCATGTTATATTGATAATAATAAAAGTAATAAGTATATTTATTATAGTTCTATCGATAATAACTGCACAATATGGGTAATAATGCATGTTATATTGATAATATCGGGAGTAATAAGTATAATTATTACAGTTCCAGCGATGAGAATTGCATTATATGGGTAATAATGGATGTTATATTGATAATATCGGGAGTAATAAGTATAATTATTACAGTCCTAGCGATAATACTAGTAAAATATGGCTAAGAGTGCCTGTTATATTGATAAGAATAAAAGTAATAAGTATATTTATTATACTTCTGTCGATAATAACTGCATTATTCTGGTAATAATGCATGTTATATTGATAATAATAAAAGTAATAAGTATATTTATTATAGTTCTATCGATAATAACTGCATAATATGGGTAGTAATGGATGTTATATTGGTAATATCGGGAGTAATAGGTATAATTATTACAGTTCTAGCGATAATGCTAGTAAAATAAGGCTAAGAGTGCCTGTTATATTGATAATAATAAAAGTAATAAGTATATTTATTATACTTCTGTCGATAGTAACTGCATAATATGGGTAATAATGCATGTTATATTGATAATAATAAAAGTAATAAGTATATTTATTATAGTTCTATCGATAGTAACTGCATAATATGGGTAATAATGCATGTTATATTGATGATAATGAAAGAAGTATGTATATTTATTACAGTTCTATCGATAATAACTGCATAATATGGGTAGTAAAGCATGTTATATTGATAATAATAAAAGTAATAAGTATATTTATTATAGTTCTATCGATAATAACTGCATAATATGGGTAATAATGCATGTTATATTGATGATAACAAAAATAATACGTATATTTATTATAGTTCTAGCTATAATAACTGCATAATATGGGTAATAATGCATGTTATATTGATAATAATATAAGTAATAAGTATAATTATTACAGTTCTGGCGATAATAACTGCATTATATCGGTAATAATGCACGTTATATTGCTAATAATATAAGTAATAAGTATAATTATTACAGTTCTAGCGATAATAACTGCATTATATGGGTAATAATGCATGGTATATTGATAATAATAAAAGTAATAAGTATAATTATTACAGTTCTAGCGATAATAGCTGCATCATATGGGTAATAATGCACGTTATTTTGCTAATAATATAAGTAATAAGTATAATCATTACAGTTCTAGCGATAATAACTCCATTATATGGATAATAATGCATGTCATATTGATAATATTGGGAGTAATAAGTATAATTATTATAGTACTAGCGATAATAATTGTACAATATGACTAATAGTGCATGTTATATTGATAATAATAAAAGTAATAAGTATATTTATTACAGTTCTATCGATTATAACTGCATAATATGGGTAATAATGCCTGTTATATTGATAATAATGTAAGTAATAAGTATAATTATTACAGTTCTAGCGATAATAACCCCATTATATGGGTAATAATGCATGTCATATTGATAATATCGGGAGTAATAAGTATAATTATTACAGTTCCAGCGATGAGAACTGCATTACATGGGTAATACTGGATGTTATATTGATAATATCGGGAGTAATAAGTATAATTATTACAGTCCTAGCGATAATACTAGTAAAATATGGCTAAGAGTGCCTGTTATATTGATAAGAATAAAAGTAATAAGTATATTTATTATACTTCTGTCGATAATAACTGCATTATTCTGGTAATAATGCATGTTATATTGATAATAATAAAAGTAATAAGTATATTTATTATAGTTCTATCGATAATAACTGCATAATATGGGTAGTAATGGATGTTATATTGGTAATATCGGGAGTAATAAGTATAATTATTACAGTTCTAGCGATAATGCTAGTAAAATAAGGCTAAGAGTGCCTGTTATATTGATAATAATAAAAGTAATGAGTATATTTATTATACTTCTGTCGATAATAACTGCATAATATGGGTAATAATGCATGTTATATTGATAATAATAAAAGTAATAAGTATATTTATTATAGTTCTATCGATAATAACTGCACAATATGGGTAATAATGCATGTTATATTGATAATATCGGGAGTAATAAGTATAATTATTACAGTTCCAGCGATGAGAATTGCATTATATGGGTAATAATGGATGTTATATTGATAATATCGGGAGTAATAAGTATAATTATTACAGTCCTAGCGATAATACTAGTAAAATATGGCTAAGAGTGCCTGTTATATTGATAAGAATAAAAGTAATAAGTATATTTATTATACTTCTGTCGATAATAACTGCATTATTCTGGTAATAATGCATGTTATATTGATAATAATAAAAGTAATAAGTATATTTATTATAGTTCTATCGATAATAACTGCATAATATGGGTAGTAATGGATGTTATATTGGTAATATCGGGAGTAATAAGTATAATTATTACAGTTCTAGCGATAATGCTAGTAAAATAAGGCTAAGAGTGCCTGTTATATTGATAATAATAAAAGTAATAAGTATATTTATTATACTTCTGTCGATAGTAACTGCATAATATGGGTAATAATGCATGTTATATTGATAATAATAAAAGTAATAAGTATATTTATTATAGTTCTATCGATAGTAACTGCATAATATGGGTAATAATGCATGTTATATTGATGATAATGAAAGAAGTATGTATATTTATTACAGTTCTATCGATAATAACTGCATAATATGGGTAGTAAAGCATGTTATATTGATAATAATAAAAGTAATAAGTATATTTATTATAGTTCTATCGATAATAACTGCATAATATGGGTAATAATGCATGTTATATTGATGATAACAAAAATAATACGTATATTTATTATAGTTCTAGCTATAATAACTGCATAATATGGGTAATAATGCATGTTATATTGATAATAATATAAGTAATAAGTATAATTATTACAGTTCTGGCGATAATAACTGCATTATATCGGTAATAATGCACGTTATATTGCTAATAATATAAGTAATAAGTATAATTATTACAGTTCTAGCGATAATAACTGCATTATATGGGTAATAATGCATGGTATATTGATAATAATAAAAGTAATAAGTATAATTATTACAGTTCTAGCGATAATAGCTGCATCATATGGGTAATAATGCACGTTATTTTGCTAATAATATAAGTAATAAGTATAATCATTACAGTTCTAGCGATAATAACTCCATTATATGGATAATAATGCATGTCATATTGATAATATCGGGAGTAATAAGTATAATTATTATAGTACTAGCGATAATAATTGTACAATATGACTAATAGTGCATGTTATATTGATAATAATAAAAGTAATAAGTATATTTATTACAGTTCTATCGATTATAACTGCATAATATGGGTAATAATGCCTGTTATATTGATAATAATATAAGTAATAAGTATAATTATTACAGTTCTAGCGATAATAACCCCATTATATGGGTAATAATGCATGTCATATTGATAATATCGGGAGTAATAAGTATAATTATTACAGTTCCAGCGATGAGAACTGCATTACATGGGTAATACTGGATGTTATATTGATAATATCGGGAGTAATAAGTATAATTATTACAGTCCTAGCGATAATACTAGTAAAATATGGCTAAGAGTGCCTGTTATATTGATAAGAATAAAAGTAATAAGTATATTTATTATACTTCTGTCGATAATAACTGCATTATTCTGGTAATAATGCATGTTATATTGATAATAATAAAAGTAATAAGTATATTTATTATAGTTCTATCGATAATAACTGCATAATATGGGTAGTAATGGATGTTATATTGGTAATATCGGGAGTAATAAGTATAATTATTACAGTTCTAGCGATAATGCTAGTAAAATAAGGCTAAGAGTGCCTGTTATATTGATAATAATAAAAGTAATGAGTATATTTATTATACTTCTGTCGATAATAACTGCATAATATGGGTAATAATGCATGTTATATTGATAATAATAAAAGTAATAAGTATATTTATTATAGTTCTATCGATAATAACTGCACAATATGGGTAATAATGCATGTTATATTGATAATATCGGGAGTAATAAGTATAATTATTACAGTTCCAGCGATGAGAATTGCATTATATGGGTAATAATGGATGTTATATTGATAATATCGGGAGTAATAAGTATAATTATTACAGTCCTAGCGATAATACTAGTAAAATATGGCTAAGAGTGCCTGTTATATTGATAAGAATAAAAGTAATAAGTATATTTATTATACTTCTGTCGATAATAACTGCATTATTCTGGTAATAATGCATGTTATATTGATAATAATAAAAGTAATAAGTATATTTATTATAGTTCTATCGATAATAACTGCATAATATGGGTAGTAATGGATGTTATATTGGTAATATCGGGAGTAATAAGTATAATTATTACAGTTCTAGCGATAATGCTAGTAAAATAAGGCTAAGAGTGCCTGTTATATTGATTATAATAAAAGTAATAAGTATATTTATTATACTTCTGTCGATAGTAACTGCATAATATGGGTAATAATGCATGTTATATTGATAATAATAAAAGTAATAAGTATATTTATTATAGTTCTATCGATAGTAACTGCATAATATGGGTAATAATGCATGTTATATTGATGATAATGAAAGAAGTATGTATATTTATTACAGTTCTATCGATAATAACTGCATAATATGGGTAGTAAAGCATGTTATATTGATAATAATAAAAGTAATAAGTATATTTATTATAGTTCTATCGATAATAACTGCATAATATGGGTAATAATGCATGTTATATTGATGATAACAAAAATAATACGTATATTTATTATAGTTCTAGCTATAATAACTGCATAATATGGGTAATAATGCATGTTATATTGATAATAATATAAGTAATAAGTATAATTATTACAGTTCTGGCGATAATAACTGCATTATATCGGTAATAATGCACGTTATATTGCTAATAATATAAGTAATAAGTATAATTATTACAGTTCTAGCGATAATAACTGCATTATATGGGTAATAATGCATGGTATATTGATAATAATAAAAGTAATATGTATATTTATTATAGTTCTATCGATAATAACTGCATAATATGCGTAATAATGCATGTTATATTGATAATAATATAAGTAACAAGTATAATTATTACAATTCTAGCGATAGTAACTGCATTATATGGGTAATAATGCATGTTATATTGATAATATCGGGAGTAATAAGTATAATTATTATAGTTCTAGCGATAATAATAGTAAAATATGGCTAATAGTGCATGTTATATTGATAATAATAAAAGTAATAAGTATATTTCTTATACTTCTGTCGATAATAACTGCATTATATGGGTAATAATGCATGTTATATTGATGATAATTAAAGTAGTAAGTATATTTATTACAGTTCTATCGATAATAACTGCATAATATGGGTAATAATGCATGTTATATTGATAATAATATAAGTAATAAGTATAATTATTACAGTTCTAGCGATAATAACTCCATTATATGGGTAATAATGCATGTTATATTGATAATAATATAAGCACTAAGTATATTTATTACAGTTCTATCGATAATAACTGCATAATATGGGTAATAATGCATGTTATATTGATAATAATATAAGTAATAAGTATAATTATTACAATTCTAGCGATAGTAACTGCATTATATGGGTAATAATGCATGTTATATTGATAATATCGGGAGTAATAAGAATAGTTATTATAGTTCTAGCGATAATAATAGTAAAATATGGCTAATAGTGCATGTTATATTGATAATAATAAAAGTAATAAGTATATTTATTATACTTCTGTCGATAATAACTGCATTATATGCGTGATAATGCATGTTATATTGATAATGATGTAAGTAATAAGTATAATTATTACAGTTCTAGCTATAATAGCTCCATTATGTAGGTAATAATGCATGTTATATTGATAATAATATAAGTATTAAGTATAATTATTACAATTCTAGCGGTCGTAACTGCATTATATGGGTAATAATGCATGTTATATTGATAATATCGGGAGTAATAAGTATAATTATTATAGTTATAGCGATAATAATAGTAAAATGTGGCTAATAGTGCATGTTACATTGATAATAATAAAAGCAATATGTATATTTATTATACTTCTGTCGATAATAACTGCATTATATGGGTGATAATGCATGTTATATTGATAATAATGTAAGTAATAAGTATAATTATTACAGTTCTAGCGATAATAACTGCATTGTATGCGTAATAATGCATGTTATATTGATAATATCGGGAGTAATAAGTATAATTATTATAGTTCTAACGATAATAATAGTAAAATATGGCTAATAATGCATGTCATATTGATAATAATAAAAGTAATAAGTATATTTGTTACAGTTCTATCGATAATAACTGCATAATATGGGAAATAATGCATGTTATATTGATAATAATATAAGTAATAAGTATAATTATTGCAGTTCTGGCGATAATAACTGCATTATATCGGTAATAATGCACGTTATATTGCTAATAATATAAGTAATAAGTATAATTATTACAGTTCTAGCGATAATAACTGCATTATATGGGTAATAATGCATGGTATATTGATAATAATAAAAGTAATATGTATATTTATTATAGTTCTATCGATAATAACTGCATAATATGCGTAATAATGCATGTTATATTGATAATAATATAAGTAATAAGTATAATTATTACAATTCTAGCGATAGTAACTGCATTATATGGGTAATAATGCATGTTATATTGATAATATCGGGAGTAATAAGTATAATTATTATAGTTCTAGCGATAATAATAGTAAAATATGGGTAATAGTGCATGTTATATTGATAATAATAAAAGTAATAAGTATGTTTCTTATACTTCTGTCGATAATAACTGCATTATATGGGTGATAATGCATGTTATATTGATAATAATGTAAGTAATAAGTATAATTATTACAGTTCTAGCGATAAGAACTGCATTATATGGGTAACAATGGATGTTATATTGATAATATCGGGAGTAATAAGCATAATTATTATAGTTCTAGCGATAATACTAGTAAAATATGGCTAAGAGTGCCTGTTATATTGATAATAATAAAAGTAATAAATATATTTATTATACTTCTGTCAATAATAACTGCATTATATGGGTAATAGTGCATGTTACATTGATAATAATAAAAGTAATAAGTATATTTATTATAGTTCTATCGATAATAACTGCATAATATGGGTAATAATGCATGTTATATTGACAATAATATAAGTAATAAGTATATTTATTATAGTTCTAGCGATTATAACTTCATAATATGCGTAACAATGCATGTTATATTGATAATAATAAAAGTAAAAAGTATATTTAATACAGTTCTATCGATAATAACTTCATAATATGGGTACTAATGGATGTTATATTGATAATATCGGGAGTAATAAGTATATTTATTTTACTTCTGCCGATAATAACTGCATTATATGGGTAATAATGCATGTTATATTGATAATAATATAAGTAATAAGTATAATTATTACAGTTCTAGCGATAATAACACCATTATATGGGTAATAATGCATGTTATATTGATAATAATGTAAGTAATAAGTACAATTATTACAGTTCTACCGATAATAACTGCATTATATGGGTAATAATGCATGTTATATTGATAATAATAAAAGTAATGAGTATATTTATTATAGTTCTATCGATAATAACTGCATAATATGGGTAATAATGCATGTTATATTGATGATAACTAAAGTAGTAAGTATATTTATTACAGTTCTATCGATAATAACTGCATAATATGGGTAATAATGCATGTTATATTGATAATAATATAAGTAATAAGTATAATTACTACAGTTCTAGCGATATTAACTCCATTATATGGGTAATAATGCATGTTATATTGATAATAATATAAGTAATGAGTATAATTATTACAGTTCTAGCGATAATAACTCCATTATATGGGTAATAATGCATGTTATATTGATAATAATATAAGTAATGAGTATAATTATTACAGTTCTAGCGATAATAACTCCATTATATGGGTAATAATGCATGTTATATTGATAATAATATAAGCACTAAGTATATTTATTACAGTTCTATCGATAATAACTGCATAATATGGGTAATAATGCATGTTATATTGATAATAATATAAGTAATAAGTATAATTATTACAATTCTAGCGATAGTAACTGCATTATATGGGTAATAATGCATGTTATATTGATAATATCGGGAGTAATAAGAATAGTTATTATAGTTCTAGCGATAACAATAGTAAAATATGGCTAATAGTGCATGTTATATTGATAATAATAAAAGTAATAAGTATATTTATTATACTTCTGTCGATAATAACTGCATTATATGCGTGATAATGCATGTTATATTGATAATGATGTAAGTAATAAGTATAGTTATTACAGTTCTAGCTATAATAGCTCCATTATGTAGGTAATAATGCATGTTATATTGATAATAATATAAGTATTAAGTATAGTTATTACAATTCTAGCGGTCGTAACTGCATTATATGGGTAATAATGCATGTTATATTGATAATATCGGGAGTAATAAGTATAATTATTATAGTTATAGCGATAATAATAGTAAAATGTGGCTAATAGTGCATGTTACATTGATAATAATAAAAGCAATAAGTATATTTATTATACTTCTGTCGATAATAACTGCATTATATGGGTGATAATGCATGTTATATTGATAATAATGTAAGTAATAAGTATAATTATTACAGTTCTAGCGATAATAACTGCATTGTATGCGTAATAATGCATGTTATATTGATAATATCGGGAGTAATAAGTATAATTATTATAGTTCTAACGATAATAATAGTAAAATATGGCTAATAATGCATGTCATATTGATAATAATAAAAGTAATAAGTATATTTGTTACAGTTCTATCGATAATAACTGCATAATATGGGTAATCATGCATGTTATATTGATAATAATATAAGTAATAAGTATAATTATTACAGTTCTGGCGATAATAACTGCATTATATCGGTAATAATGCACGTTATATTGCTAATAATATAAGTAATAAGTATAATTATTACAGTTCTAGCGATAATAACTGCATTATATGGGTAATAATGCATGGTATATTGATAATAATAAAAGTAATATGTATATTTATTATAGTTCTATCGATAATAACTGCATAATATGCGTAATAATGCATGTTATATTGATAATAATATAAGTAATAAGTATAATTATTACAATTCTAGCGATAGTAACTGCATTATATGGGTAATAATGCATGTTATATTGATAATATCGGGAGTAATAAGTATAATTATTATAGTTCTAGCGATAATAATAGTAAAATATGGGTAATAGTGCATGTTATATTGATAATAATAAAAGTAATAAGTATATTTCTTATACTTCTGTCGATAATAACTGCATTATATGGGTGATAGTGCATGTTATATTGATAATAATGTAAGTAATAAGTATAATTATTACAGTTCTAGCGATAATAACTGCATTGTATGCGTAATAATGCATGTTATATTGATGATAATTAAAGTAGTAAGTATATTTATTACAGTTCTATCGATAATAACTGCATAATATGGGTAATAATGCATGTTATATTGATAATAATATAAGTAATAAGTATATTTATTATAGTTCTAGCGATTATAACTTCATAATATGCGTAACAATGCATGTTATATTGATAATAATAAAAGTAAAAAGTATATTTAATACAGTTCTATCGATAATAACTTCATAATATGGGTACTAATGGATGTTATATTGATAATATCGGGAGTAATAAGTATATTTATTTTACTTCTGTCGATAATAACTGCATTATATGGGTAATAATGCATGTTATATTGATAATAATATAAGTAATAAGTATAATTATTACAGTTCTAGCGATAATAACACCATTATATGGGTAATAATGCATGTTATATTGATAATAATGTAAGTAATAAGTACAATTATTACAGTTCTACCGATAATAACTGCATTATATGGGTAATAATGCATGTTATATTGATAATAATAAATGTAATGAGTATATTTATTATAGTTCTATCGATAATAACTGCATAATATGGGTAATAATGCATGTTATATTGATGATAATTAAAGTAGTAAGTATATTTATTACAGTTCTATCGATAATAACTGCATAATATGGGTAATAATGCATGTTATATTGATAATAATATAAGTAATGAGTATAATTATTACAGTTCTAGCGATAATAACTCCATTATATGGGTAATAATGCATGTTATATTGATAATAATATAAGTAATAAGTACAATTATTACAGTTCTATCGATAATAACTGCATAATATGGGTAATAATGCATGTTATATTGATGACAATAAAAGTAATACGTATATTTATTATAGTTCTAGCGATAATAACTGCATAACATGGGTAATAATGCATGTAATATTGATAATATCGGGAGTAATAAGTATAATTATTACAGTTCTAGCGATAATAACTCCATTATATGGGTAATAATGCATGTTATATTGATAATAATATAAGTAATAAGTATAATTATTACAGTTCTAGCGATAATAACTGCATTATATGGGTAATAATGCATGTTATATTGATAATAATAAAAGTAATAAGTATAATTATTATAGTTCTATCGATAGTAACTGCATAATATGGGTAATAATGCATGTTATATTGATGATAATGAAAGTAGTAAGTATATTTATTACAGTTCTATCGATAATAACTGCATAATATGGGTAGTAATGCATGTTATATTGATAATAATAAAAGTAATGAGTATATTTATTATAGTTCTATCGATAATAACTGCATAATATGGGTAATAATGCATGTTATATTGATGATAATAAAAATAATACGTATATTTATTATAGTTGTAGCTATAGTAACTGCATAATATGGGTAATAATGCATGTTATATTGATAATAATATAAGTAATAAGTATAATTATTACAGTTCTAGCGATAATAACTCCATTATATGGGTAATAATGCATGTTATATTGATAATAATATAAGTAATGAGTATAATTATTACAGTTCTGGCGATAATAACTCCATTATATGGGTAATAATGCATGTTATTTTGATAATAATATAAGTAATAAGTATAATTATTACAGTTCTAGCGATAATAACTGCATTATATGGGTAATAATGCATGTTATATTGATAATAATAAAAGTAATAAGTATATTTATTATAGTTCTATCGATAATAACTGCATAATATGGGTAATAATGCATGTTATATTGATGATAATAAAAGTAATACGTATATTTATTATAGTTCTAGCTATAATAACTGCATTATATGGGTAATAATGCATGTTATATTGATAATAATATAAGTAATAAGTATAATTATTACAGTTCTAGCGATAATAACTGCATTATATGCGTAATAATGCATGTTATATTGATAATATCGGGAGTAACAAGTATAATTATTACAGTTCCAGCGATAAGAACTGCATTATATGGGTAACAATGGATGTTATATTGATAATATCGGGAGTAATAAGCATAATTATTATAGTTCTAGCGATAATACTAGTAAAATATGGCTAAGAGTGCCTGTTATATTGATAATAATAAAAGTAATAAATATATTTATTATACTTCTGTCAATAATAACTGCATTATATGGGTAATAGTGCATGTTACATTGATAATAATAAAAGTAATAAGTATATTTATTATAGTTCTATCGATAATAACTGCATAATATGGGTAATAATGCATGTTATATTGACAATAATATAAGTAATAAGTATATTTATTATAGTTCTAGCGATTATAACTTCATAATATGCGTAACAATGCATGTTATATTGATAATAATAAAAGTAAAAAGTATATTTAATACAGTTCTATCGATAATAACTTCATAATATGGGTACTAATGGATGTTATATTGATAATATCGGGAGTAATAAGTATATTTATTTTACTTCTGCCGATAATAACTGCATTATATGGGTAATAATGCATGTTATATTGATAATAATATAAGTAATAAGTATAATTATTACAGTTCTAGCGATAATAACACCATTATATGGGTAATAATGCATGTTATATTGATAATAATGTAAGTAATAAGTACAATTATTACAGTTCTACCGATAATAACTGCATTATATGGGTAATAATGCATGTTATATTGATAATAAAAAAGTAATGAGTATATTTATTATAGTTCTATCGATAATAACTGCATAATATGGGTAATAATGCATGTTATATTGATGATAACTAAAGTAGTAAGTATATTTATTACAGTTCTATCGATAATAACTGCATAATATGGGTAATAATGCATGTTATATTGATAATAATATAAGTAATAAGTATAATTACTACAGTTCTAGCGATATTAACTCCATTATATGGGTAATAATGCATGTTATATTGATAATAATATAAGTAATGAGTATAATTATTACAGTTCTAGCGATAATAACTCCATTATATGGGTAATAATGCATGTTATATTGATAATAATATAAGTAATGAGTATAATTATTACAGTTCTAGCGATAATAACTCCATTATATGGGTAATAATGCATGTTATATTGATAATAATATAAGCACTATGTATATTTATTACAGTTCTATCGATAATAACTGCATAATATGGGTAATAATGCATGTTATATTGATAATAATATAAGTAATAAGTATAATTATTACAATTCTAGCGATAGTAACTGCATTATATGGGTAATAATGCATGTTATATTGATAATATCGGGAGTAATAAGCATAATTATTATAGTTCTAGCGATAATACTAGTAAAATATGGCTAAGAGTGCCTGTTATATTGATAATAATAAAAGTAATAAATATATTTATTATACTTCTGTCAATAATAACTGCATTATATGGGTAATAATGCATGGTATATTGATAATAATAAAAGTAATATGTATATTTATTATAGTTCTATCGATAATAACTGCATAATATGCGTAATAATGCATGTTATATTGATAATAATATAAGTAATAAGTATAATTATTACAATTCTAGCGATAGTAACTGCATTATATGGGTAATAATGCATGTTATATTGATAATATCGGGAGTAATAAGTATAATTATTATAGTTCTAGCGATAATAATAGTAAAATATGGGTAATAGTGCATGTTATATTGATAATAATAAAAGTAATAAGTATGTTTCTTATACTTCTGTCGATAATAACTGCATTATATGGGTGATAATGCATGTTATATTGATAATAATGTAAGTAATAAGTATAATTATTACAGTTCTAGCGATAAGAACTGCATTATATGGGTAACAATGGATGTTATATTGATAATATCGGGAGTAATAAGCATAATTATTATAGTTCTAGCGATAATACTAGTAAAATATGGCTAAGAGTGCCTGTTATATTGATAATAATAAAAGTAATAAATATATTTATTATACTTCTGTCAATAATAACTGCATTATATGGGTAATAGTGCATGTTACATTGATAATAATAAAAGTAATAAGTATATTTATTATAGTTCTATCGATAATAACTGCATAATATGGGTAATAATGCATGTTATATTGACAATAATATAAGTAATAAGTATATTTATTATAGTTCTAGCGATTATAACTTCATAATATGCGTAACAATGCATGTTATATTGATAATAATAAAAGTAAAAAGTATATTTAATACAGTTCTATCGATAATAACTTCATAATATGGGTACTAATGGATGTTATATTGATAATATCGGGAGTAATAAGTATATTTATTTTACTTCTGCCGATAATAACTGCATTATATGGGTAATAATGCATGTTATATTGATAATAATATAAGTAATAAGTATAATTATTACAGTTCTAGCGATAATAACACCATTATATGGGTAATAATGCATGTTATATTGATAATAATGTAAGTAATAAGTACAATTATTACAGTTCTACCGATAATAACTGCATTATATGGGTAATAATGCATGTTATATTGATAATAATAAAAGTAATGAGTATATTTATTATAGTTCTATCGATAATAACTGCATAATATGGGTAATAATGCATGTTATATTGATGATAACTAAAGTAGTAAGTATATTTATTACAGTTCTATCGATAATAACTGCATAATATGGGTAATAATGCATGTTATATTGATAATAATATAAGTAATAAGTATAATTACTACAGTTCTAGCGATATTAACTCCATTATATGGGTAATAATGCATGTTATATTGATAATAATATAAGTAATGAGTATAATTATTACAGTTCTAGCGATAATAACTCCATTATATGGGTAATAATGCATGTTATATTGATAATAATATAAGTAATGAGTATAATTATTACAGTTCTAGCGATAATAACTCCATTATATGGGTAATAATGCATGTTATATTGATAATAATATAAGCACTAAGTATATTTATTACAGTTCTATCGATAATAACTGCATAATATGGGTAATAATGCATGTTATATTGATAATAATATAAGTAATAAGTATAATTATTACAATTCTAGCGATAGTAACTGCATTATATGGGTAATAATGCATGTTATATTGATAATATCGGGAGTAATAAGAATAGTTATTATAGTTCTAGCGATAACAATAGTAAAATATGGCTAATAGTGCATGTTATATTGATAATAATAAAAGTAATAAGTATATTTATTATACTTCTGTCGATAATAACTGCATTATATGCGTGATAATGCATGTTATATTGATAATGATGTAAGTAATAAGTATAGTTATTACAGTTCTAGCTATAATAGCTCCATTATGTAGGTAATAATGCATGTTATATTGATAATAATATAAGTATTAAGTATAGTTATTACAATTCTAGCGGTCGTAACTGCATTATATGGGTAATAATGCATGTTATATTGATAATATCGGGAGTAATAAGTATAATTATTATAGTTATAGCGATAATAATAGTAAAATGTGGCTAATAGTGCATGTTACATTGATAATAATAAAAGCAATAAGTATATTTATTATACTTCTGTCGATAATAACTGCATTATATGGGTGATAATGCATGTTATATTGATAATAATGTAAGTAATAAGTATAATTATTACAGTTCTAGCGATAATAACTGCATTGTATGCGTAATAATGCATGTTATATTGATAATATCGGGAGTAATAAGTATAATTATTATAGTTCTAACGATAATAATAGTAAAATATGGCTAATAATGCATGTCATATTGATAATAATAAAAGTAATAAGTATATTTGTTACAGTTCTATCGATAATAACTGCATAATATGGGTAATCATGCATGTTATATTGATAATAATATAAGTAATAAGTATAATTATTACAGTTCTGGCGATAATAACTGCATTATATCGGTAATAATGCACGTTATATTGCTAATAATATAAGTAATAAGTATAATTATTACAGTTCTAGCGATAATAACTGCATTATATGGGTAATAATGCATGGTATATTGATAATAATAAAAGTAATATGTATATTTATTATAGTTCTATCGATAATAACTGCATAATATGCGTAATAATGCATGTTATATTGATAATAATATAAGTAATAAGTATAATTATTACAATTCTAGCGATAGTAACTGCATTATATGGGTAATAATGCATGTTATATTGATAATATCGGGAGTAATAAGTATAATTATTATAGTTCTAGCGATAATAATAGTAAAATATGGGTAATAGTGCATGTTATATTGATAATAATAAAAGTAATAAGTATATTTCTTATACTTCTGTCGATAATAACTGCATTATATGGGTGATAGTGCATGTTATATTGATAATAATGTAAGTAATAAGTATAATTATTACAGTTCTAGCGATAATAACTGCATTGTATGCGTAATAATGCATGTTATATTGATGATAATTAAAGTAGTAAGTATATTTATTACAGTTCTATCGATAATAACTGCATAATATGGGTAATAATGCATGTTATATTGATAATAATATAAGTAATAAGTATATTTATTATAGTTCTAGCGATTATAACTTCATAATATGCGTAACAATGCATGTTATATTGATAATAATAAAAGTAAAAAGTATATTTAATACAGTTCTATCGATAATAACTTCATAATATGGGTACTAATGGATGTTATATTGATAATATCGGGAGTAATAAGTATATTTATTTTACTTCTGTCGATAATAACTGCATTATATGGGTAATAATGCATGTTATATTGATAATAATATAAGTAATAAGTATAATTATTACAGTTCTAGCGATAATAACACCATTATATGGGTAATAATGCATGTTATATTGATAATAATGTAAGTAATAAGTACAATTATTACAGTTCTACCGATAATAACTGCATTATATGGGTAATAATGCATGTTATATTGATAATAATAAATGTAATGAGTATATTTATTATAGTTCTATCGATAATAACTGCATAATATGGGTAATAATGCATGTTATATTGATGATAATTAAAGTAGTAAGTATATTTATTACAGTTCTATCGATAATAACTGCATAATATGGGTAATAATGCATGTTATATTGATAATAATATAAGTAATGAGTATAATTATTACAGTTCTAGCGATAATAACTCCATTATATGGGTAATAATGCATGTTATATTGATAATAATATAAGTAATAAGTACAATTATTACAGTTCTATCGATAATAACTGCATAATATGGGTAATAATGCATGTTATATTGATGACAATAAAAGTAATACGTATATTTATTATAGTTCTAGCGATAATAACTGCATAACATGGGTAATAATGCATGTAATATTGATAATATCGGGAGTAATAAGTATAATTATTACAGTTCTAGCGATAATAACTCCATTATATGGGTAATAATGCATGTTATATTGATAATAATATAAGTAATAAGTATAATTATTACAGTTCTAGCGATAATAACTGCATTATATGGGTAATAATGCATGTTATATTGATAATAATAAAAGTAATAAGTATAATTATTATAGTTCTATCGATAGTAACTGCATAATATGGGTAATAATGCATGTTATATTGATGATAATGAAAGTAGTAAGTATATTTATTACAGTTCTATCGATAATAACTGCATAATATGGGTAGTAATGCATGTTATATTGATAATAATAAAAGTAATGAGTATATTTATTATAGTTCTATCGATAATAACTGCATAATATGGGTAATAATGCATGTTATATTGATGATAATAAAAATAATACGTATATTTATTATAGTTGTAGCTATAGTAACTGCATAATATGGGTAATAATGCATGTTATATTGATAATAATATAAGTAATAAGTATAATTATTACAGTTCTAGCGATAATAACTCCATTATATGGGTAATAATGCATGTTATATTGATAATAATATAAGTAATGAGTATAATTATTACAGTTCTGGCGATAATAACTCCATTATATGGGTAATAATGCATGTTATTTTGATAATAATATAAGTAATAAGTATAATTATTACAGTTCTAGCGATAATAACTGCATTATATGGGTAATAATGCATGTTATATTGATAATAATAAAAGTAATAAGTATATTTATTATAGTTCTATCGATAATAACTGCATAATATGGGTAATAATGCATGTTATATTGATGATAATAAAAGTAATACGTATATTTATTATAGTTCTAGCTATAATAACTGCATTATATGGGTAATAATGCATGTTATATTGATAATAATATAAGTAATAAGTATAATTATTACAGTTCTAGCGATAATAACTGCATTATATGCGTAATAATGCATGTTATATTGATAATATCGGGAGTAACAAGTATAATTATTACAGTTCCAGCGATAAGAACTGCATTATATGGGTAACAATGGATGTTATATTGATAATATCGGGAGTAATAAGCATAATTATTATAGTTCTAGCGATAATACTAGTAAAATATGGCTAAGAGTGCCTGTTATATTGATAATAATAAAAGTAATAAATATATTTATTATACTTCTGTCAATAATAACTGCATTATATGGGTAATAGTGCATGTTACATTGATAATAATAAAAGTAATAAGTATATTTATTATAGTTCTATCGATAATAACTGCATAATATGGGTAATAATGCATGTTATATTGACAATAATATAAGTAATAAGTATATTTATTATAGTTCTAGCGATTATAACTTCATAATATGCGTAACAATGCATGTTATATTGATAATAATAAAAGTAAAAAGTATATTTAATACAGTTCTATCGATAATAACTTCATAATATGGGTACTAATGGATGTTATATTGATAATATCGGGAGTAATAAGTATATTTATTTTACTTCTGCCGATAATAACTGCATTATATGGGTAATAATGCATGTTATATTGATAATAATATAAGTAATAAGTATAATTATTACAGTTCTAGCGATAATAACACCATTATATGGGTAATAATGCATGTTATATTGATAATAATGTAAGTAATAAGTACAATTATTACAGTTCTACCGATAATAACTGCATTATATGGGTAATAATGCATGTTATATTGATAATAAAAAAGTAATGAGTATATTTATTATAGTTCTATCGATAATAACTGCATAATATGGGTAATAATGCATGTTATATTGATGATAACTAAAGTAGTAAGTATATTTATTACAGTTCTATCGATAATAACTGCATAATATGGGTAATAATGCATGTTATATTGATAATAATATAAGTAATAAGTATAATTACTACAGTTCTAGCGATATTAACTCCATTATATGGGTAATAATGCATGTTATATTGATAATAATATAAGTAATGAGTATAATTATTACAGTTCTAGCGATAATAACTCCATTATATGGGTAATAATGCATGTTATATTGATAATAATATAAGTAATGAGTATAATTATTACAGTTCTAGCGATAATAACTCCATTATATGGGTAATAATGCATGTTATATTGATAATAATATAAGCACTATGTATATTTATTACAGTTCTATCGATAATAACTGCATAATATGGGTAATAATGCATGTTATATTGATAATAATATAAGTAATAAGTATAATTATTACAATTCTAGCGATAGTAACTGCATTATATGGGTAATAATGCATGTTATATTGATAATATCGGGAGTAATAAGAATAGTTATTATAGTTCTAGCGATAATAATAGTAAAATATGGCTAATAGTGCATGTTATATTGATAATAATAAAAGTAATAAGTATATTTATTGTACTTCTGTCGATAATAACTGCATTATATGCGTGATAATGCATGTTATATTGATAATAATGTAAGTAATAAGTATAATTATTACAGTTCTAGCTATAATAGCTCCATTATATAGGTAATAATGCATGTTATATTGATAATAATATAAGTATTAAGTATAATTATTACAATTCTAGCGGTCGTAACTGCATTATATGGGTAATAATGCATGTTATATTGATAATATCGGGAGTAATAAGTATAATTATTATATTTATAGCGATAATAATAGTAAAATGTGGCTAATAGTGCATGTTATATTGATAATAATAAAAGCAATAAGTATATTTATTATACTTCTGTCGATAATAACTGCATTATATGGGTGATAATGCATGTTATATTGATAATAATGTAAGTAATAAGTATAATTATTACAGTTCTAGCGATAATAACTGCATTGTATGCGTAATAATGCATGTTATATTGATAATATCGGGAGTAATAAGTATAATTATTATAGTTCTAACTATAATAATAGTAAAATATGGCTAATAATGCATGTCATATTGATAATAATAAAAGTAATAAGTATATTTGTTACAGTTCTATCGATAATAACTGCATAATATGGGTAATAATGCATGTTATATTGATAATAATATAAGTAATAAGTATAATTATTACAGTTCTGGCGATAATAACTGCATTATATCGGTAATAATGCACGTTATATTGCTAATAATATAAGTAATAAGTATAATTATTACAGTTCTAGCGATAATAACTGCATTATATGGGTAATAATGCATGTTATATTGATAATATCGGGAGTAATAAGTATAATTATTATAGTTCTAGCGATAATAATAGTAAAATATGGGTAATAGTGCATGTTATATTGATAATAATAAAAGTAATAAGTATATTTCTTATACTTCTGTCGATAATAACTGCATTACATGGGTAATAATGCATGTTATATTGATGATAATTAAAGTAGTAAGTATATTTATTACAGTTCTATCGATAATAACTGCATAATATGGGTAATAATGCATGTTATATTGATAATAATATAAGTAATAAGTATATTTATTATAGTTCTAGCGATTATAACTTCATAATATGCGTAACAATGCATGTTATATTGATAATAATAAAAGTAAAAAGTATATTTAATACAGTTCTATCGATAATAACTTCATAATATGGGTACTAATGGATGTTATATTGATAATATCGGGAGTGATAAGTATATTTATTTTACTTCTGTCGATAATAACTGCATTATATGGGTAATAATGCATGTTATATTGATAATAATATAAGTAATAAGTATAATTATTACAGTTCTAGCGATAATAACACCATTATATGGGTAATAATGCATGTTATATTGATAATAATGTAAGTAATAAGTACAATTATTACAGTTCTACCGATAATAACTGCATTATATGGGTAATAATGCATGTTATATTGATAATAATAAAAGTAATGAGTATATTTATTATAGTTCTATCGATAATAACTGCATAATATGGGTAATAATGCATGTTATATTGATGATAACTAAAGTAGTAAGTATATTTATTACAGTTCTATCGATAATAACTGCATAATATGGGTAAAAATGCATGTTATATTGATAATAATATAAGTAATAAGTATAATTACTACAGTTCTAGCGATATTAACTCCATTATATGGGTAATAATGCATGTTATATTGATAATAATATAAGTAATGAGTATAATTATTACAGTTCTAGCGATAATAACTCCATTATATGGGTAATAATGCATGTTATATTGATAATAATATAAGTAATGAGTATAATTATTACAGTTCTAGCGATAATAACTCCATTATATGGGTAATAATGCATGTTATATTGATAATAATATAAGCACTAAGTATATTTATTACAGTTCTATCGATAATAACTGCATAATATGGGTAATAATGCATGTTATATTGATAATAATATAAGTAATAAGTATAATTATTACAATTCTAGCGATAGTAACTGCATTATATGGGTAATAATGCATGTTATATTGATAATATCGGGAGTAATAAGAATAGTTATTATAGTTCTAGCGATAATAATAGTAAAATATGGCTAATAGTGCATGTTATATTGATAATAATAAAAGTAATAAGTATATTTATTATACTTCTGTCGATAATAACTGCATTATATGCGTGATAATGCATGTTATATTGATAATGATGTAAGTAATAAGTATAATTATTACAGTTCTAGCTATAATAGCTCCATTATGTAGGTAATAATGCATGTTATATTGATAATAATATAAGTATTAAGTATAATTATTACAATTCTAGCGGTCGTAACTGCATTATATGGGTAATAATGCATGTTATATTGATAATATCTTGAGTAATAAGTATAATTATTATATTTATAGCGATAATAATAGTAAAATGTGGCTAATAGTGCATGTTATATTGATAATAATAAAAGCAATAAGTATATTTATTATACTTCTGTCGATAATAACTGCATTATATGGGTGATAATGCATGTTATATTGATAATAATGTAAGTAATAAGTATAATTATTACAGTTCTAGCGATAATAACTGCATTGTATGCGTAATAATGCATGTTATATTGATAATATCGGGAGTAATAAGTATAATTATTATAGTTCTAACGATAATAATAGTAAAATATGGCTAATAATGCATGTCATATTGATAATAAGAAAAGTAATAAGTATATTTGTTACAGTTCTATCGATAATAACTGCATAATATGGGTAATAATGCATGTTATATTGATAATAATATAAGTAATAAGTATAATTATTACAGTTCTGGCGATAATAACTGCATTATATCGGTAATAATGCACGTTATATTGCTAATAATATAAGTAATAAGTATAATTATTACAGTTCTAGCGATAATAACTGCATTATATGGGTAATAATGCATGTTATATTGATAATATCGGGAGTAATAAGTATAATTATTATAGTTCTAGCGATAATAATAGTAAAATATGGGTAATAGTGCATGTTATATTGATAATAATAAAAGTAATAGGTATATTTCTTATACTTCTGTCGATAATAACTGCATTATATGGGTAATAATGCATGTTATATTGATGATAATTAAAGTAGTAAGTATATTTATTACAGTTCTATCGATAATAACTGCATAATTTGGGTAATAATGCATGTTATATTGATAATAATATAAGTAATAAGTATATTTATTATAGTTCTAGCGATTATAACTTCGTAATATGCGTAACAATGCATGTTATATTGATAATAATAAAAGTAAAAAGTATATTTAATACAGTTCTATCGATAATAACTTCATAATATGGGTACTAATGGATGTTATATTGATAATATCGGGAGTAATAAGTATATTTATTTTACTTCTGTCGATAATAACTGCATTATATGGGTAATAATGCATGTTATATTGATAATAATATAAGTAATAAGTATAATTATTACAGTTCTAGCGATAATAACACCATTATATGGGTAATAATGCATGTTATATTGATAATAATGTAAGTAATAAGTACAATTATTACAGTTCTACCGATAATAACTGCATTATATGGGTAATAATGCATGTTATATTGATAATAATAAAAGTAATAAGTATATTTATTATAGTTCTATCGATAATAACTGCATAATATGGGTAATAATGCATGTTATATTGATGATAATAAAAATAATACGTATATTTATTATAGTTGTAGCTATAGTAACTGCATAATATGGGTAATAATGCATGTTATATTGATAATAATATAAGTAATAAGTATAATTATTACAGTTCTAGCGATAATAACTCCATTATATGGGTAATAATGCATGTTATATTGATAATAATATAAGTAATGAGTATAATTATTACAGTTCTGGCGATAATAACTCCATTATATGGGTAATAATGCATGTTATATTGATAATAATATAAGTAATAAGTATAATTATTACAGTTCTAGCGATAATAACTGCATTATATGGGTAATAATGCATGTTATATTGATAATAATAAAAGTAATAAGTATATTTATTATAGTTCTATCGATAATAACTGCATAATATGGGTAATAATGCATGTTATATTGATGATAATAAAAGTAATACGTATATTTATTATAGTTCTAGCTATAATAACTGCATTATATGGGTAATAATGCATGTTATATTGATAATAATATAAGTAATAAGTATAATTATTACAGTTCTAGCGATAATAACTGCATTATATGCGTAATAATGCATGTTATATTGATAATATCGGGAGTAACAAGTATAATTATTACAGTTCCAGCGATAAGAACTGCATTATATGGGTAACAATGGATGTTATATTGATAATATCGGGAGTAATAAGCATAATTATTATAGTTCTAGCGATAATACTAGTAAAATATGGCTAAGAGTGCCTGTTATATTGATAATAATAAAAGTAATAAATATATTTATTATACTTCTGTCAATAATAACTGCATTATATGGGTAATAGTGCATGTTACATTGATAATAATAAAAGTAATAAGTATATTTATTATAGTTCTATCGATAATAACTGCATAATATGGGTAATAATGCATGTTATATTGACAATAATATAAGTAATAAGTATATTTATTATAGTTCTAGCGATTATAACTTCATAATATGCGTAACAATGCGTGTTATATTGATAATAATAAAAGTAAAAAGTATATTTAATACAGTTCTATCGATAATAACTTCATAATATGGGTACTAATGGATGTTATATTGATAATATCGGGAGTAATAAGTATATTTATTTTACTTCTGCCGATAATAACTGCATTATATGGGTAATAATGCATGTTATATTGATAATAATATAAGTAATAAGTATAATTATTACAGTTCTAGCGATAATAACACCATTATATGGGTAATAATGCATGTTATATTGATAATAATGTAAGTAATAAGTACAATTATTACAGTTCTACCGATAATAACTGCATTATATGGGTAATAATGCATGTTATATTGATAATAATAAAAGTAATGAGTATATTTATTATAGTTCTATCGATAATAACTGCATAATATGGGTAATAATGCATGTTATATTGATGATAACTAAAGTAGTAAGTATATTTATTACAGTTCTATCGATAATAACTGCATAATATGGGTAATAATGCATGTTATATTGATAATAATATAAGTAATAAGTATAATTACTACAGTTCTAGCGATATTAACTCCATTATATGGGTAATAATGCATGTTATATTGATAATAATATAAGTAATGAGTATAATTATTACAGTTCTAGCGATAATAACTCCATTATATGGGTAATAATGCATGTTATATTGATAATAATATAAGTAATGAGTATAATTATTACAGTTCTAGCGATAATAACTCCATTATATGGGTAATAATGCATGTTATATTGATAATAATATAAGCACTAAGTATATTTATTACAGTTCTATCGATAATAACTGCATAATATGGGTAATAATGCATGTTATATTGATAATAATATAAGTAATAAGTATAATTATTACAATTCTAGCGATAGTAACTGCATTATATGGGTAATAATGCATGTTATATTGATAATATCGGGAGTAATAAGAATAGTTATTATAGTTCTAGCGATAATAATAGTAAAATATGGCTAATAGTGCATGTTATATTGATAATAATAAAAGTAATAAGTATATTTATTATACTTCTGTCGATAATAACTGCATTATATGCGTGATAATGCATGTTATATTGATAATGATGTAAGTAATAAGTATAATTATTACAGTTCTAGCTATAATAGCTCCATTATGTAGGTAATAATGCATGTTATATTGATAATAATATAAGTATTAAGTATAATTATTACAATTCTAGCGGTCGTAACTGCATTATATGGGTAATAATGCATGTTATATTGATAATATCGGGAGTAATAAGTATAATTATTATAGTTATAGCGATAATAATAGTAAAATGTGGCTAATAGTGCATGTTACATTGATAATAATAAAAGCAATAAGTATATTTATTATACTTCTGTCCATAATAACTGCATTATATGGGTGATAATGCATGTTATATTGATAATAATGTAAGTAATAAGTATAATTATTACAGTTCTAGCGATAACAACTGCATTGTATGCGTAATAATGCATGTTATATTGATAATATCGGGAGTAATAAGTATAATTATTATAGTTCTAACGATAATAATAGTAAAATATGGCTAATAATGCATGTCATATTGATAATAATAAAAGTAATAAGTATATTTGTTACAGTTCTATCGATAATAACTGCATAATATGGGTAATAATGCATGTTATATTGATAATAATATAAGTAATAAGTATAATTATTACAGTTCTGGCGATAATAACTGCATTATATCGGTAATAATGCACGTTATATTGCTAATAATATAAGTAATAAGTATAATTATTACAGTTCTAGCGATAATAACTGCATTATATGGGTAATAATGCATGGTATATTGATAATAATAAAAGTAATATGTATATTTATTATAGTTCTATCGATAATAACTGCATAATATGCGTAATAATGCATGTTATATTGATAATAATATAAGTAATAAGTATAATTATTACAATTCTAGCGATAGTAACTGCATTATATGGGTAATAATGCATGTTATATTGATAATATCGGGAGTAATAAGTATAATTATTATAGTTCTAGCGATAATAATAGTAAAATATGGGTAATAGTGCATGTTATATTGATAATAATAAAAGTAATAAGTATATTTCTTATACTTCTGTCGATAATAACTGCATTATATGGGTGATAATGCATGTTATATTGATAATAATGTAAGTAATAAGTATAATTATTACAGTTCTAGCGATAATAACTGCATTGTATGCGTAATAATGCATGTTATATTGATGATAATTAAAGTAGTAAGTATATTTATTACAGTTCTATCGATAATAACTGCATAATATGGGTAATAATGCATGTTATATTGATAATAATATAAGTAATAAGTATATTTATTATAGTTCTAGCGATTATAACTTCATAATATGCGTAACAATGCATGTTATATTGATAATAATAAAAGTAAAAAGTATATTTAATACAGTTCTATCGATAATAACTTCATAATATGGGTACTAATGGATGTTATATTGATAATATCGGGAGTAATAAGTATATTTATTTTACTTCTGTCGATAATAACTGCATTATATGGGTAATAATGCATGTTATATTGATAATAATATAAGTAATAAGTATAATTATTACAGTTCTAGCGATAATAACACCATTATATGGGTAATAATGCATGTTATATTGATAATAATGTAAGTAATAAGTACAATTATTACAGTTCTACCGATAATAACTGCATTATATGGGTAATAATGCATGTTATATTGATAATAATAAATGTAATGAGTATATTTATTATAGCTCTATCGATAATAACTGCATAATATGGGTAATAATGCATGTTATATTGATGATAATTAAAGTAGTAAGTATATTTATTACAGTTCTATCGATAATAACTGCATAATATGGGTAATAATGCATGTTATATTGATAATAATATAAGTAATGAGTATAATTATTACAGTTCTAGCGATAATAACTCCATTATATGGGTAATAATGCATGTTATATTGATAATAATATAAGTAATAAGTACAATTATTACAGTTCTATCGATAATAACTGCATAATATGGGTAATAATGCATGTTATATTGATGACAATAAAAGTAATACGTATATTTATTATAGTTCTAGCGATAATAACTGCATAACATGGGTAATAATGCATGTAATATTGATAATATCGGGAGTAATAAGTATAATTATTACAGTTCTAGCGATAATAACTCCATTATATGGGTAATAATGCATGTTATATTGATAATAATATAAGTAATAAGTATAATTATTACAGTTCTAGCGATAATAACTGCATTATATGGGTAATAATGCATGTTATATTGATAATAATAAAAGTAATAAGTATAATTATTATAGTTCTATCGATAGTAACTGCATAATATGGGTAATAATGCATGGTATATTGATGATAATGATAGTAGTAAGTATATTTATTACAGTTCTATCGATAATAACTGCATAATATGGTTAGTAATGCATGTTATATTGATAATAATAAAAGTAATAAGTATATTTATTATAGTTCTATCGATAATAACTGCATAATATGGGTAATAATGCATGTTATATTGATGATAATAAAAATAATACGTATATTTATTATAGTTCTAGCTATAATAACTGCATTATATGGGTAATAATGCATGTTATATTGATAATAATATAAGTAATAAGTATAATTATTACAGTTCTAGCGATAATAACTGCATTATATGCGTAATAATGCATGTTATATTGATAATATCGGGAGTAACAAGTATAATTATTACAGTTCCAGCGATAAGAACTGCATTATATGGGTAACAATGGATGTTATATTGATAATATCGGGAGTAATAAGCATAATTATTATAGTTCTAGCGATAATACTAGTAAAATATGGCTAAGAGTGCCTGTTACATTGATAATAATAAAAGTAATAAATATATTTATTATACTTCTGTCAATAATAACTGCATTATATGGGTAATAGTGCATGTTACATTGATAATAATAAAAGTAATAAGTATATTTATTATAGTTCTATCGATAATAACTGCATAATATGGGTAATAATGCATGTTATATTGACAATAATATAAGTAATAAGTATATTTATTATAGTTCTAGCGATTATAACTTCATAATATGCGTAACAATGCATGTTATATTGATAATAATAAAAGTAAAAAGTATATTTAATACAGTTCTATCGATAATAACTTCATAATATGGGTACTAATGGATGTTATATTGATAATATCGGGAGTAATAAGTATATTTATTTTACTTCTGCCGATAATAACTGCATTATATGGGTAATAATGCATGTTATATTGATAATAATATAAGTAATAAGTATAATTATTACAGTTCTAGCGATAATAACACCATTATATGGGTAATAATGCATGTTATATTGATAATAATGTAAGTAATAAGTACAATTATTACAGTTCTACCGATAATAACTGCATTATATGGGTAATAATGCATGTTATATTGATAATAATAAAAGTAATGAGTATATTTATTATAGTTCTATCGATAATAACTGCATAATATGGGTAATAATGCATGTTATATTGATGATAACTAAAGTAGTAAGTATATTTATTACAGTTCTATCGATAATAACTGCATAATATGGGTAATAATGCATGTTATATTGATAATAATATAAGTAATAAGTATAATTACTACAGTTCTAGCGATATTAACTCCATTATATGGGTAATAATGCATGTTATATTGATAATAATATAAGTAATGAGTATAATTATTACAGTTCTAGCGATAATAACTCCATTATATGGGTAATAATGCATGTTATATTGATAATAATATAAGTAATGAGTATAATTATTACAGTTCTAGCGATAATAACTCCATTATATGGGTAATAATGCATGTTATATTGATAATAATATAAGCACTAAGTATATTTATTACAGTTCTATCGATAATAACTGCATAATATGGGTAATAATGCATGTTATATTGATAATAATATAAGTAATAAGTATAATTATTACAATTCTAGCGATAGTAACTGCATTATATGGGTAATAATGCATGTTATATTGATAATATCGGGAGTAATAAGAATAGTTATTATAGTTCTAGCGATAATAATAGTAAAATATGGCTAATAGTGCATGTTATATTGATAATAATAAAAGTAATAAGTATATTTATTGTACTTCTGTCGATAATAACTGCATTATATGCGTGATAATGCATGTTATATTGATAATAATGTAAGTAATAAGTATAATTATTACAGTTCTAGCTATAATAGCTCCATTATATAGGTAATAATGCATGTTATATTGATAATAATATAAGTATTAAGTATAATTATTACAATTCTAGCGGTCGTAACTGCATTATATGGGTAATAATGCATGTTATATTGATAATATCGGGAGTAATAAGTATAATTATTATATTTATAGCGATAATAATAGTAAAATGTGGCTAATAGTGCATGTTATATTGATAATAATAAAAGCAATAAGTATATTTATTATACTTCTGTCGATAATAACTGCATTATATGGGTGATAATGCATGTTATATTGATAATAATGTAAGTAATAAGTATAATTATTACAGTTCTAGCGATAATAACTGCATTGTATGCGTAATAATGCATGTTATATTGATAATATCGGGAGTAATAAGTATAATTATTATAGTTCTAACTATAATAATAGTAAAATATGGCTAATAATGCATGTCATATTGATAATAATAAAAGTAATAAGTATATTTGTTACAGTTCTATCGATAATAACTGCATAATATGGGTAATAATGCATGTTATATTGATAATAATATAAGTAATAAGTATAATTATTACAGTTCTGGCGATAATAACTGCATTATATCGGTAATAATGCACGTTATATTGCTAATAATATAAGTAATAAGTATAATTATTACAGTTCTAGCGATAATAACTGCATTATATGGGTAATAATGCATGTTATATTGATAATATCGGGAGTAATAAGTATAATTATTATAGTTCTAGCGATAATAATAGTAAAATATGGGTAATAGTGCATGTTATATTGATAATAATAAAAGTAATAAGTATATTTCTTATACTTCTGTCGATAATAACTGCATTATATGGGTAATAATGCATGTTATATTGATGATAATTAAAGTAGTAAGTTTATTTATTACAGTTCTATCGATAATAACTGCATAATATGGGTAATAATGCATGTTATATTGATAATAATATAAGTAATAAGTATATTTATTATAGTTCTAGCGATTATAACTTCATAATATGCGTAACAATGCATGTTATATTGATAATAATAAAAGTAAAAAGTATATTTAATACAGTTCTATCGATAATAACTTCATAATATGGGTACTAATGGATGTTATATTGATAATATCGGGAGTAATAAGTATATTTATTTTACTTCTGTCGATAATAACTGCATTATATGGGTAATAATGCATGTTATATTGATAATAATATAAGTAATAAGTATAATTATTACAGTTCTAGCGATAATAACACCATTATATGGGTAATAATGCATGTTATATTGATAATAATGTAAGTAATAAGTACAATTATTACAGTTCTACCGATAATAACTGCATTATATGGGTAATAATGCATGTTATATTGATAATAATAAAAGTAATGAGTATATTTATTATAGTTCTATCGATAATAACTGCATAATATGGGTAATAATGCATGTTATATTGATGATAATTAAAGTAGTAAGTATATTTATTACAGTTCTATCGATAATAACTGCATAATATGGGTAATAATGCATGTTATATTGATAATAATATAAGTAATAAGCATAATTATTACAGTTCTAGCGACAATAACTCCATTATATGGGTAATAATGCATGTTATATTGATAATAATATAAGTAATGAGTATAATTATTACAGTTCTAGCGATAATAACTGCATTATATGCGTAATAATGCATGTTATATTGATAATATCGGGAGTAACAAGTATAATTATTACAGTTCCAGCGATAAGAACTGCATTATATGGGTAACAATGGATGTTATATTGATAATATCGGGAGTAATAAGCATAATTATTATAGTTCTAGCGATAATACTAGTAAAATATGGCTAAGAGTGCCTGTTATATTGATAATAATAAAAGTAATAAATATATTTATTATACTTCTGTCAATAATAACTGCATTATATGGGTAATAGTGCATGTTACATTGATAATAATAAAAGTAATAAGTATATTTATTATAGTTCTATCGATAATAACTGCATAATATGGGTAATAATGCATGTTATATTGATAATAATATAAGCAATAAGTATAATTATTACAGTTCTAGCGATATTAACTCCATTATATGGGTAATAATGCATGTTATATTGATAATAATATAAGTAATGAGTATAATTATTACAGTTCTAGCGATAATAACTCCATTATATGGGTAATAATGCATGTTATATTGATAATAATATAAGTAATGAGTATAATTATTACAGTTCTAGCGATAATAACTCCATTATATGGGTAATAATGCATGTTATATTGATAATAATATAAGCACTAAGTAGATTTATTACAGTTCTATCGATAATAACTGCATAATATGGGTAATAATGCATGTTATATTGATAATAATATAAGTAATAAGTATAATTATTACAATTCTAGCGATAGTAACTGCATTATATGGGTAATAATGCATGTTATATTGATAATATCGGGAGTAATAAGAATAGTTATTATAGTTCTAGCGATAATAATAGTAAAATATGGCTAATAGTGCATGTTATATTGATAATAATAAAAGTAATAAGTATATTTATTATACTTCTGTCGATAATAACTGCATTATATGCGTGATAATGCATGTTATATTGATAATAATGTAAGTAATAAGTATAATTATTACAGTTCTAGCTATAATAGCTCCATTATATAGGTAATAATGCATGTTATATTGATAATAATATAAGTATTAAGTATAATTATTACAATTCTAGCGGTCGTAACTGCATTATATGGGTAATAATGCATGTTATATTGATAATATCTTGAGTAATAAGTATAATTATTATATTTATAGCGATCATAATAGTAAAATGTGGCTAATAGTGCATGTTATATTGATAATAATAAAAGCAATAAGTATATTTATTATACTTCTGTCGATAATAACTGCATTATATGGGTGATAATGCATGTTATATTGATAATAATGTAAGTAATAAGTATAATTATTACAGTTCTAGCGATAATAACTGCATTGTATGCGTAATAATGCATGTTATATTGATAATATCGGGAGTAATAAGTATAATTATTATAGTTCTAACGATAATAATAGTAAAATATGGCTAATAATGCATGTCATATTGATAATAAGAAAAGTAATAAGTATATTTGTTACAGTTCTATCGATAATAACTGCATAATATGGGTAATAATGCATGTTATATTGATAATAATATAAGTAATAAGTATAATTATTACAGTTCTGGCGATAATAACTGCATTATATCGGTAATAATGCACGTTATATTGCTAATAATATAAGTAATAAGTATAATTATTACAGTTCTAGCGATAATAACTGCATTATATGGGTAATAATGCATGTTATATTGATAATATCGGGAGTAATAAGTATAATTATTATAGTTCTAGCGATAATAATAGTAAAATATGGGTAATAGTGCATGTTATATTGATAATAATAAAAGTAATAGGTATATTTCTTATACTTCTGTCGATAATAACTGCATTATATGGGTAATAATGCATGTTATATTGATGATAATTAAAGTAGTAAGTATATTTATTACAGTTCTATCGATAATAACTGCATAATATGGGTAATAATGCATGTTATATTGATAATAATATAAGTAATAAGTATATTTATTATAGTTCTAGCGATTATAACTTCATAATATGCGTAACAATGCATGTTATATTGATAATAATATAAGTAATAAGTATAATTATTACAGTTCTAGCGATAATAACACCATTATATGGGTAATAATGCATGTTATATTGATAATAATGTAAGTAATAAGTACAATTATTACAGTTCTACCGATAATAACTGCATTATATGGGTAATAATGCATGTTATATTGATAATAATAAAAGTAATGAGTATATTTATTATAGTTCTATCGATAATAACTGCATAATATGGGTAATAATGCATGTTATATTGATGATAATTAAAGTAGTAAGTATATTTATTACAGTTCTATCGATAATAACTGCATAATATGGGTAATAATGCATGTTATATTGATAATAATATAAGTAATAAGCATAATTATTACAGTTCTAGCGACAATAACTCCATTATATGGGTAATAATGCATGTTATATTGATAATAATATAAGTAATGAGTATAATTATTACAGTTCTAGCGATAATAACTGCATTATATGCGTAATAATGCATGTTATATTGATAATATCGGGAGTAACAAGTATAATTATTACAGTTCCAGCGATAAGAACTGCATTATATGGGTAACAATGGATGTTATATTGATAATATCGGGAGTAATAAGCATAATTATTATAGTTCTAGCGATAATACTAGTAAAATATGGCTAAGAGTGCCTGTTATATTGATAATAATAAAAGTAATAAATATATTTATTATACTTCTGTCAATATTAACTGCATTATATGGGTAATAGTGCATGTTACATTGATAATAATAAAAGTAATAAGTATATTTATTATAGTTCTATCGATAATAACTGCATAATATGGGTAATAATGCATGTTATATTGACAATAATAAAAGTAATGAGTATATTTATTATAGTTCTATCGATAATAACTGCATAATATGGGTAATAATGCATGTTATATTGATGATAACTAAAGTAGTAAGTATATTTATTACAGTTCTATCGATAATGACTGCATAATATGGGTAATAATGCATGTTATATTGATAATAATATAAGTAATAAGTATAATTATTACAGTTCTAGCGATATTAACTCCATTATATGGGTAATAATGCATGTTATATTGATAATAATATAAGTAATGAGTATAATTATTACAGTTCTAGCGATAATAACTCCATTATATGGGTAATAATGCATGTTATATTGATAATAATATAAGTAATGAGTATAATTATTACAGTTCTAGCGATAATAACTCCATTATATGGGTAATAATGCATGTTATATTGATAATAATATAAGCACTAAGTAGATTTATTACAGTTCTATCGATAATAACTGCATAATATGGGTAATAATGCATGTTATATTGATAATAATATAAGTAATAAGTATAATTATTACAATTCTAGCGATAGTAACTGCATTATATGGGTAATAATGCATGTTATATTGATAATATCGGGAGTAATAAGAATAGTTATTATAGTTCTAGCGATAATAATAGTAAAATATGGCTAATAGTGCATGTTATATTGATAATAATAAAAGTAATAAGTATATTTATTATACTTCTGTCGATAATAACTGCATTATATGCGTGATAATGCATGTTATATTGATAATAATGTAAGTAATAAGTATAATTATTACAGTTCTAGCTATAATAGCTCCATTATATAGGTAATAATGCATGTTATATTGATAATAATATAAGTATTAAGTATAATTATTACAATTCTAGCGGTCGTAACTGCATTATATGGGTAATAATGCATGTTATATTGATAATATCGGGAGTAATAAGTATAATTATTATATTTATAGCGATAATAATAGAAAATGTGGCTAATAGTGCATGTTATATTGATAATAATAAAAGCAATAAGTATATTTATTATACTTCTGTCGATAATAACTGCATTATATGGGTGATAATGCATGTTATATTGATAATAATGTAAGTAATAAGTATAATTATTACAGTTCTAGCGATAATAACTGCATTGTATGCGTAATAATGCATGTTATATTGATAATATCGGGAGTAATAAGTATAATTATTATAGTTCTAACGATAATAATAGTAAAATATGGCTAATAATGCATGTCATATTGATAATAATAAAAGTAATAAGTATATTTGTTACAGTTCTATCGATAATAACTGCATAATATGGGTAATAATGCATGTTATATTGATAATAATATAAGTAATAAGTATAATTATTACAGTTCTGGCGATAATAACTGCATTATATCGGTAATAATGCACGTTATATTGCTAATAATATAAGTAATAAGTATAATTATTACAGTTCTAGCGATAATAACTGCATTATATGGGTAATAATGCATGTTATATTGATAATATCGGGAGTAATAAGTATAATTATTATAGTTCTAGCGATAATAATAGTAAAATATGGGTAATAGTGCATGTTATATTGATAATAATAAAAGTAATAAGTATATTTCTTATACTTCTGTCGATAATAACTGCATTATATGGGTAATAATGCATGTTATATTGATGATAATTAAAGTAGTAAGTATATTTATTACAGTTCTATCGATAATAACTGCATAATATGGGTAATAATGCATGTTACATTGATAATAATATAAGTAATAAGTATATTTATTATAGTTCTAGCGATTATAACTTCATAATATGCGTAACAATGCATGTTATATTGATAATAATAAAAGTAAAAAGTATATTTAATACAGTTCTATCGATAATAACTTCATAATATGGGTACTAATGGATGTTATATTGATAATATCGGGAGTAATAAGTATATTTATTTTACTTCTGTCGATAATAACTGCATTATATGGGTAATAATGCATGTTATATTGATAATAATATAAGTAATAAGTATAATTATTACAGTTCTAGCGATAATAACACAATTATATGGGTAATAATGCATGTTATATTGATAATAATGTAAGTAATAAGTACAATTATTACAGTTCTACCGATAATAACTACATTATATGGGTAATAATGCATGTTATATTGATAATAATAAAAGTAATGAGTATATTTATTACAGTTCTATCGATAATAACTGCATAATATGGGTAATAATGCATGTTATATTGATGATAATTAAAGTAGTAAGTATATTTATTACAGTTCTATCGATAATAACTGCATAATATGGGTAATAATGCATGTTATATTGATAATAATATAAGTAATAAGCATAATTATTACAGTTCTAGCGACAATAACTCCATTATATGGGTAATAATGCATGTTATATTGATAATAATATAAGTAATGAGTATAATTATTACAGTTCTAGCGATAATAACTGCATTATATGCGTAATAATGCATGTTATATTGATAATATCGGGAGTAACAAGTATAATTATTACAGTTCCAGCGATAAGAACTGCATTATATGGGTAACAATGGATGTTATATTGATAATATCGGGAGTAATAAGCATAATTATTATAGTTCTAGCGATAATACTAGTAAAATATGGCTAAGAGTGCCTGTTATATTGATAATAATAAAAGTAATAAATATATTTATTATACTTCTGTCAATATTAACTGCATTATATGGGTAATAGTGCATGTTACATTGATAATAATAAAAGTAATAAGTATATTTATTATAGTTCTATCGATAATAACTGCATAATATGGGTAATAATGCATGTTATATTGACAATAATATAAGTAATAAGTATATTTATTATAGTTCTAGCGATTATAACTTCATAATATGCGTAACAATGCATGTTATATTGATAATAATAAAAGTAAAAAGTATATTTAATACAGTTCTATCGATAATAACTTCATAATATGGGTACTAATGGATGTTATATTGATAATATCGGGAGTAATAAGTATATTTATTTTACTTCTGTCGATAATAACTGCATTATATTGGTAATAATGCATGTTATATTGATAATAATATAAGTAATAAGTATAATTATTACAGTTCTAGCGATAATAACACCATTATATGGGTAATAATGCATGTTATATTGATAATAATGTAAGTAATAAGTACAATTATTACAGTTCTACCGATAATAACTGCATTATATGGGTAATAATGCATGTTATATTGATAATAATAAAAGTAATGAGTATATTTATTATAGTTCTATCGATAATAACTGCATAATATGGGTAATAATGCATGTTATATTGATGATAACTAAAGTAGTAAGTATATTTATTACAGTTCTATCGATAATGACTGCATAATATGGGTAATAATGCATGTTATATTGATAATAATATAAGTAATAAGTATAATTATTACAGTTCTAGCGATATTAACTCCATTATATGGGTAATAATGCATGTTATATTGATAATAATATAAGTAATGAGTATAATTATTACAGTTCTAGCGATAATAACTCCATTATATGGGTAATAATGCATGTTATATTGATAATAATATAAGTAATGAGTATAATTATTACAGTTCTAGCGATAATAACTCCATTATATGGGTAATAATGCATGTTATATTGATAATAATATAAGCACTAAGTAGATTTATTACAGTTCTATCGATAATAACTGCATAATATGGGTAATAATGCATGTTATATTGATAATAATATAAGTAATAAGTATAATTATTACAATTCTAGCGATAGTAACTGCATTATATGGGTAATAATGCATGTTATATTGATAATATCGGGAGTAATAAGAATAGTTATTATAGTTCTAGCGATAATAATAGTAAAATATGGCTAATAGTGCATGTTATATTGATAATAATAAAAGTAATAAGTATATTTATTATACTTCTGTCGATAATAACTGCATTATATGCGTGATAATGCATGTTATATTGATAATAATGTAAGTAATAAGTATAATTATTACAGTTCTAGCTATAATAGCTCCATTATATAGGTAATAATGCATGTTATATTGATAATAATATAAGTATTAAGTATAATTATTACAATTCTAGCGGTCGTAACTGCATTATATGGGTAATAATGCATGTTATATTGATAATATCGGGAGTAATAAGTATAATTATTATATTTATAGCGATAATAATAGTAAAATGTGGCTAATAGTGCCTGTTATATTGATAATAATAAAAGCAATAAGTATATTTATTATACTTCTGTCGATAATAACTGCATTATATGGGTGATAATGCATGTTATATTGATAATAATGTAAGTAATAAGTATAATTATTACAGTTCTAGCGATAATAACTGCATTGTATGCGTAATAATGCATGTTATATTGATAATATCGGGAGTAATAAGTATAATTATTATAGTTCTAACGATAATAATAGTAAAATATGGCTAATAATGCATGTCATATTGATAATAATAAAAGTAATAAGTATATTTGTTACAGTTCTATCGATAATAACTGCATAATATGGGTAATAATGCATGTTATATTGATAATAATATAAGTAATAAGTATAATTATTACAGTTCTGGCGATAATAACTGCATTATATCGGTAATAATGCACGTTATATTGCTAATAATATAAGTAATAAGTATAATTATTACAGTTCTAGCGATAATAACTGCATCATATGGGTAATAATGCATGGTATATTGATAATAATAAAAGTAATATGTTTATTTATTATAGTTCTATCGATAATAACTGCATAATATGCGTAATAATGCATGTTATATTGATAATAATATAAGTAATAAGTATAATTATTACAATTCTAGCGATAGTAACTGCATTATATGGGTAATAATGCATGTTATATTGATAATATCGGGAGTAATAAGTATAATTATTATAGTTCTAGCGATAATAATAGTAAAATATGGGTAATAGTGCATGTTATATTGATAATAATAAAAGTAATAAGTATATTTCTTATACTTCTGTCGATAATAACTGCATTATATGGGTAATAATGCATGTTATATTGATGATAATTAAAGTAGTAAGTATATTTATTACAGTTCTATCGATAATAACTGCATAATATGGGTAATAATGCATGTTATATTGATAATAATATAAGTAATAAGTATATTTATTATAGTTCTAGCGATTATAACTTCATAATATGCGTAACAATGCATGTTATATTGATAATAATAAAAGTAAAAAGTATATTTAATACAGTTCTATCGATAATAACTTCATAATATGGGTACTAATGCATGTTATATTGATAATATCGGGAGTAATAAGTATATTTATTTTACTTCTGTCGATAATAACTGCATTATATGGGTAATAATGCATGTTATATTGATAATAATATAAGTAATAAGTATAATTATTACAGTTCTAGCGATAATAACACCATTATATGGGTAATAATGCATGTTATATTGATAATAATGTAAGTAATAAGTACAATTATTACAGTTCTACCGATAATAACTGCATTATAAGGGGAATAATGCATGTTATATTGATAATAATAAAAGTAATGAGTATATTTATTATAGTTCTATCGATAATAACTGCATAATATGGGTAATAATGCATGTTATATTGATGATAACTAAAGTAGTAAGTATATTTATTACAGTTCTATCGATAATGACTGCATAATATGGGTAATAATGCATGTTATATTGATAATAATATAAGTAATAAGTATAATTATTACAGTTCTAGCGATATTAACTCCATTATATGGGTAATAATGCATGTTATATTGATAATAATATAAGTAATGAGTATAATTATTACAGTTCTAGCGATAATAACTCCATTATATGGGTAATAATGCATGTTATATTGATAATAATATAAGTAATGAGTATAATTATTACAGTTCTAGCGATAATAACTCCATTATATGGGTAATAATGCATGTTATATTGATAATAATATAAGCACTAAGTAGATTTATTACAGTTCTATCGATAATAACTGCATAATATGGGTAATAATGCATGTTATATTGATAATAATATAAGTAATAAGTATAATTATTACAATTCTAGCGATAGTAACTGCATTATATGGGTAATAATGCATGTTATATTGATAATATCGGGAGTAATAAGAATAGTTATTATAGTTCTAGCGATAATAATAGTAAAATATGGCTAATAGTGCATGTTATATTGATAATAATAAAAGTAATAAGTATATTTATTATACTTCTGTCGATAATAACTGCATTATATGCGTGATAATGCATGTTATATTGATAATAATGTTAGTAATAAGTATAATTATTACAGTTCTAGCTATAATAGCTCCATTATATAGGTAATAATGCATGTTATATTGATAATAATATAAGTATTAAGTATAATTATTACAATTCTAGCGGTCGTAACTGCATTATATGGGTAATAATGCATGTTATATTGATAATATCGGGAGTAATAAGTATAATTATTATATTTATAGCGATAATAATAGTAAAATGTGGCTAATAGTGCCTGTTATATTGATAATAATAAAAGCAATAAGTATATTTATTATACTTCTGTCGATAATAACTGCATTATATGGGTGATAATGCATGTTATATTGATAATAATGTAAGTAATAAGTATAATTATTACAGTTCTAGCGATAATAACTGCATTGTATGCGTAATAATGCATGTTATATTGATAATATCGGGAGTAATAAGTATAATTATTATAGTTCTAACGATAATAATAGTAAAATATGGCTAATAATGCATGTCATATTGATAATAATAAAAGTAATAAGTATATTTGTTACAGTTCTATCGATAATAACTGCATAATATGGGTAATAATGCGTGTTATATTGATAATAATATAAGTAATAAGTATAATTATTACAGTTCTGGCGATAATAACTGCATTATATCGGTAATAATGCACGTTATATTGCTAATAATATAAGTAATAAGTATAATTATTACAGTTCTAGCGATAATAACTGCATTATATGGGTAATAATGCATGGTATATTGATAATAATAAAAGTAATATGTTTATTTATTATAGTTCTATCGATAATAACTGCATAATATGCGTAATAATGCATGTTATATTGATAATAATATAAGTAATAAGTATAATTATTACAATTCTAGCGATAGTAACTGCATTATATGGGTAATAATGCATGTTATATTGATAATATCGGGAGTAATAAGTATAATTATTATAGTTCTAGCGATAATAATAGTAAAATATGGGTAATAGTGCATGTTATATTGATAATAATAAAAGTAATAAGTATATTTCTTATACTTCTGTCGATAATAACTGCATTATATGGGTAATAATGCATGTTATATTGATGATAATTAAAGTAGTAAGTATATTTATTACAGTTCTATCGATAATAACTGCATAATATGGGTAATAATGCATGTTATATTGATAATAATATAAGTAATAAGTATATTTATTATAGTTCTAGCGATTATAACTTCATAATATGCGTAACAATGCATGTTATATTGATAATAATAAAAGTAAAAAGTATATTTAATACAGTTCTATCGATAATAACTTCATAATATGGGTACTAATGCATGTTATATTGATAATATCGGGAGTAATAAGTATATTTATTTTACTTCTGTCGATAATAACTGCATTATATGGGTAATAATGCATGTTATATTGATAATAATATAAGTAATAAGTATAATTATTACAGTTCTAGCGATAATAACACCATTATATGGGTAATAATGCATGTTATATTGATAATAATGTAAGTAATAAGTACAATTATTACAGTTCTACCGATAATAACTGCATTATAAGGGGAATAATGCATGTTATATTGATAATAATAAAAGTAATGAGTATATTTATTATAGTTCTATCGATAATAACTGCATAATATGGGTAATAATGCATGTTATATTGATGATAATTAAAGTAGTAAGTATATTTATTACAGTTCTATCGATAATAACTGCATAATATGGGTAATAATGCATGTTATATTGATAATAATATAAGTAATAAGCATAATTATTACAGTTCTAGCGACAATAACTCCATTATATGGGTAATAATGCATGTTATATTGATAATAATATAAGTAATGAGTATAATTATTACAGTTCTAGCGATAATAACTCCATTATATGGGTAATAATGCATGTTATATTGATAATAATATAAGTAATAAGTATAATTATTACAGTTCTATCGATAATAACTGCATAATATGGGTAATAATGCATGTTATATTGATGACAATAAAAGTAATACGTATATTTATTATAGTTCTAGCGATAATAACTGCATAACATGGGTAATAATGCATGTAATATTGATAATATCGGGAGTAATAAGTATAATTATTACAGTTCTAGCGATAATAACTCCATTATATGGGTAATAATGCATGTTATATTGATAATAATATAAGTAATAAGTATAATTATTACAGTTCTAGCGATAATAACTGCATTATATGGGTAATAATGCATGTTATATTGATAATAATAAAAGTAATAAGTATAATTATTATAGTTCTATCGATAGTAACTGCATAATATGGGTAATAATGCATGTTATATTGATGATAATGAAAGTAGTAAGTATATTTATTACAGTTCTATCGATAATAACTGCATAATATGGGTAGTAATGCATGTTATATTGATAATAACAAAAGTAATAAGTATATTTATTATAGTTCTATCGATAATAACTGCATAATATGGGTAATAATGCATGTTATATTGATGATAATAAAAATAATACGTATATTTATTATAGTTGTAGCTATAGTAACTGCATAATATGGGTAATAATGCATGTTATATTGATAATAATATAAGTAATAAGTATAATTATTACAGTTCTAGCGATAATAACTCCATTATATGGGTAATAATGCATGTTATATTGATAATAATATAAGTAATGAGTATAATTATTACAGTTCTAGCGATAATAACTCCATTATATGGGTAATAATGCATGTTATATTGATAATAATATAAGTAATAAGTATAATTATTACAGTTCTAGCGACAATAACTCCATTATATGGGTAATAATGCATGTTATATTGATAATAATAAAAGTAATAAGTATATTTATTATAGTTCTATCGATAATAACTGCATAATATGGGTAACAATGCATGTTATATTGATGATAATAAAAGTAATACGTATATTTATTATAGTTCTAGCTATAATAACTGCATTATATGGGTAATAATGCATGTTATATTGATAATAATATAAGTAATAAGTATAATTATTACAGTTCTAGCGATAATAACTGCATTATATGCGTAATAATGCATGTTATATTGATAATATCGGGAGTAACAAGTATAATTATTACAGTTCCAGCGATAAGAACTGCATTATATGGGTAACAATGGATGTTATATTGATAATATCGGGAGTAATAAGCATAATTATTATAGTTCTAGCGATAATACTAGTAAAATATGGCTAAGAGTGCCTGTTATATTGATAATAATAAAAGTAATAAATATATTTATTATACTTCTGTCAATAATAACTGCATTATATGGGTAATAGTGCATGTTACATTGATAATAATAAAAGTAATAAGTATATTTATTATAGTTCTATCGATAATAACTGCATAATATGGGTAATAATGCATGTTATATTGACAATAATATAAGTAATAAGTATATTTATTATAGTTCTAGCGATTATAACTTCATAATATGCGTAACAATGCATGTTATATTGATAATAATAAAAGTAAAAAGTATATTTAATACAGTTCTATCGATAATAACTTCATAATATGGGTACTAATGGATGTTATATTGATAATATCGGGAGTAATAAGTACATTTATTTTACTTCTGTCGATAATAACTGCATTATATGGGTAATAATGCATGTTATATTGATAATAATATAAGTAATAAGTATAATTATTACAGTTCTAGCGATAATAACACCATTATATGGGTAATAATGCATGTTATATTGATAATAATGTAAGTAATAAGTACAATTATTACAGTTCTACCGATAATAACTGCATTATATGGGTAATAATGCATGTTATATTGATAATAATAAAAGTAATGAGTATATTTATTATAGTTCTATCGATAATAACTGCATAATATGGGTAATAATGCATGTTATATTGATGATAATTAAAGTAGTAATTATATTTATTACAGTTCTATCGATAATAACTGCATAATATGGGTAATAATGCATGTTATATTGATAATAATATAAGTAATAAGTATAATTATTACAGTTCCAGCGATATTAACTCCATTATATGGGTAATAATGCATGTTATATTGATAATAATATAAGTAATGAGTATAATTATTACAGTTCTAGCGATAATAACTCCATTATATGGGTAATAATGCATGTTATATTGATAATAATATAAGTAATAAGTATAATTATTACAATTCTAGCGATAGTAACTGCATTATATGGGTAATAATGCATGTTATATTGATAATATCGGGAGTAATAAGAATAGTTATTATAGTTCTAGCGATAATAATAGTAAAATATGGCTAATAGTGCATGTTATATTGATAATAATAAAAGTAATAAGTATATTTATTATACTTCTGTCGATAATAACTGCATTATATGCGTGATAATGCATGTTATATTGATAATAATGTAAGTAATAAGTATAATTATTACAGTTCTAGCTATAATAGCTCCATTATATAGGTAATAATGCATGTTATATTGATAATAATATAAGTAATAAGTATAATTATTACAGTTCCAGCGATATTAACTCCATTATATGGGTGATAATGCATGTTATATTGATAATAATGTAAGTAATAAGTATAATTATTACAGTTCTAGCGATAATAACTGCATTGTATGCGTAATAATGCATGTTATATTGATAATATCGGGAGTAATAAGTATAATTATTATAGTTCTAACGATAATAACCCCATTATATGGGTAATAATGCATGTCATATTGATAATATCGGGAGTAATAAGTATAATTATTACAGTTCCAGCGATGAGAACTGCATTATATGGGTAATAATGGATGTTATATTGATAATAATAAAAGCAATAAGTATATTTATTATAGTTCTATCGGTAATAACTGCATAATATGCGTAATAATGCATGTTATATTGAGAATAATATAAGTAATAAGTATAATTGTTACAGTTCTATCGATAATAACTGCATAATATGGGTAATAATGCATGTTACATTGATAATATCGGGAGTAATAAGTATAATTATTATAGTTCTAGCGATAATACTAGTAAAATATGGCTAATAATGCATGTTATATTGATAATAATAAAAGTAATAGGTATATTTATTATAATCCTATCGATAATAACTGCATAATATGAAAATAATGCATGTTATATTGATGATAATAAAAGTACTAAGTATATTTATTATAGTTCTAGCGATTATAACTGCACAATATGCGTAATAATGCATGTTATATTGATAATAATATAAGTAATAAGTATAATTATTAAAGTTCTAGCGATAATAACCCCATTATATGGGTAATAATGCATGTCATATTGATAATATCGGGAGTAATAAGTATAATTATTACAGTTCTAGCCATAATAACTGCATAATATGGGTAATAATGCACGTTATATTCCTAATAATATAAGTAATAAGTATAATAGTTACAGTTCTAGCGATAATAACTGCATTATATGGGTAAGAATGCATGTTATATTGATAATATCGGGAGTAATAAGCATAATTATTATAGTTCTAGCGATAATACTAGTAAAATATGGCTAAGAGTGCCTGTTATATTGATAATAATAAAAGTAATAAATATATTTATTATACTTCTGTCAATAATAACTGCATTATATGGGTAATAGTGCATGTTACATTGATAATAATAAAAGTAATAAGTATATTTATTATAGTTCTATCGATAATAACTGCATAATATGGGTAATAATGCATGTTATATTGACAATAATATAAGTAATAAGTATATTTATTATAGTTCTAGCGATTATAACTTCATAATATGCGTAACAATGCATGTTATATTGATAATAATAAAAGTAAAAAGTATATTTAATACAGTTCTATCGATAATAACTGCATAATATGGGTAGTAATGGATGTTATATTAAAAATAACGGGATTAATAAGTATAATTATTACAGTTCTAGCGATAATACTAGTAAAATAAGGCTAGGAGTGCCTGTTATATTGATAATAACAAAAGTAATAAGTATATTTATTTTACTTCTGTCGATAATAACTGCATTATATGGGTAATAATGCATGTTATATTCATAATAATATAAGTAATAAGTATAATTATTACAGTTCTAGCGATAATAACACCATTATATGGGTAATAATGCATGTTATATTGATAATAATGTAAGTAATAAGTACAATTATTACAGTTCTACCGATAATAACTGCATTATATGGGTAATAATGCATGTTATATTGATAATAATAAAAGTAATGAGTATATTTATTATTGTTCTATCGATAATAACTGCATAATATGCGTAATAATGCATGTTATATTGATGATAATTAAAGTAGTAAGTATATTTATTACAGTTCTTTCGATAATAACTGCATAATATGGGTAATAATGCATGTTATATTGATAATAATATAAGTAATAAGTATAATTATTACAGTTCTAGCCATAATAACTGCATAATATGGGTAGTAACGCACGTTATATTCCTAATAGTATAAGTAATAAGTATAATAGTTACACTTCTAGCGATAATAACTGCATTATATGGGTAAGAATGCATGTTATATTGATAATATCGGGAGTAATAAGCATAATTATTATAGTTCTAGCGATAATACTAGTAAAATATGGCTAAGAGTGCCTGTTATATTGATAATAATAAAAGTTATAAATATATTTATTATACTTCTGTCAATAATAACTGCATTATATGGGTAATAGTGCATGTTACATTGATAATAATAAAAGTAATAAGTATATTTATTATAGTTCTATCGATAATAACTGCATAATATGGGTAATAATGCATGTTATATTGACAATAATATAAGTAATAAGTATAATTATTACAGTTCTAGCGATAATAACTCCATTATATGGGTAATAATGCATGTTATATTGATAATAATATAAGTAATGAGTATAATTATTACAGTTCTAGCGATAATAACTCCATTATATGGGTAATAATGCATGTTATATTGATAATAATATAAGTAATAAGTATAATTATTACAGTTCTATCGATAATAACTGCATAATATGGGTAATAATGCATGTTATATTGATGACAATAAAAGTAATACGTATATTTATTATAGTTCTAGCGATAATAACTGCATAACATGGGTAATAATGCATGTAATATTGATAATATCGGGAGTAATAAGTATAATTATTACAGTTCTAGCGATAATAACTCCATTATATGGGTAATAATGCATGTTATATTGATAATAATATAAGTAATAAGTATAATTATTACAGTTCTAGCGATAATAACTGCATTATATGGGTAATAATGCATGTTATATTGATAATAATAAAAGTAATAAGTATAATTATTATAGTTCTATCGATAGTAACTGCATAATATGGGTAATAATGCATGTTATATTGATGACAATGAAAGTAGTAAGTATATTTATTACAATTCTATCGATAATAACTGCATAATATGGGTAGTAATGCATGTTATATTGATAATAATAAAAGTAATAAGTATATTTATTATAGTTCTATCGATAATAACTGCATAATATGGGTAATAATGCATGTTATATTGATGATAATAAAAATAATACGTATATTTATTATAGTTGTAGCTATAGTAACTGCATAATATGGGTAATAATGCATGTTATATTGATAATAATATAAGTAATAAGTATAATTATTACAGTTCTAGCGATAATAACTCCATTATATGGGTAATAATGCATGTTATATTGATAATAATATAAGTAATGAGTATAATTATTACAGTTCTAGCGATAATAACTCCATTATATGGGTAATAATGCATGTTATATTGATAATAATATAAGTAATAAGTATAATTATTACAGTTCTAGCGATAATAACTGCATTATATGGGTAATAATGCATGTTATATTGATAATAATAAAAGTAATAAGTATATTTATTATAGTTCTATCGATAATAACTGCATAATATGGGTAATAATGCATGTTATATTGATGATAATAAAAGTAATACGTATATTTATTATAGTTCTAGCTATAATAACTGCATTATATGGGTAATAATGCATGTTATATTGATAATAATATAAGTAATAAATATAATTATTACAGTTCTAGCGATAATAACTGCATTATATGCGTAATAATGCATGTTATATTGATAATATCGGGAGTAACAAGTATAATTATTACAGTTCCAGCGATAAGAACTGCATTATATGGGTAACAATGGATGTTATATTGATAATATCGGGAGTAATAAGCATAATTATTATAGTTCTAGCGATAATACTAGTAAAATATGGCTAAGAGTGCCTGTTATATTGATAATAATAAAAGTAATAAATATATTTATTATACTTCTGTCAATAATAACTGCATTATATGGGTAATAGTGCATGTTACATTGATAATAATAAAAGTAATAAGTATATTTATTATAGTTCTATCGATAATAACTGCATAATATGGGTAATAATGCGTGTTATATTGACAATAATATAAGTAATAAGTATATTTATTATAGTTCTAGCGATTATAACTTCATAATATGCGTAACAATGCATGTTATATTGATAATAATAAAAGTAAAAAGTATATTTAATACAGTTCTATCGATAATAACTTCATAATATGGGTACTAATGGATGTTATATTGATAATATCGGGAGTAATAAGTATATTTATTTTACTTCTGTCGATAATAACTGCATTATATGGGTAATAATGCATGTTATATTGATAATAATATAAGTAATAAGTATAATTATTACAGTTCTAGCGATAATAACACCATTATATGGGTAATAATGCATGTTATATTGATAATAATGTAAGTAATAAGTACAATTATTACAGTTCTGCCGATAATAACTGCATTATATGGGTAATAATGCATGTTATATTGATAATAATAAAAGTAATGAGTATATTTATTATAGTTCTATCGATAATAACTGCATAATATGGGTAATAATGCATGTTATATTGATGATAATTAAAGTAGTAAGTATATTTATTACAGTTCTATCGATAATAACTGCATAATATGGGTAATAATGCATGTTATATTGATAATAATATAAGTAATAAGTATAATTATTACAGTTCTAGCGATATTAACTCCATTATATGGGTAATAATGCATGTTATATTGATAATAATATAAGTAATGAGTATAATTATTACAGTTCTAGCGATAATAACTCCATTATATGGGTAATAATGCATGTTATATTGATAATAATAAAAGTAAAAAGTATAATTATTATAGCTCTAGCTATAATAATTGTACAATATGGCTAATAGTGCATGTTATATTGATAATAATAAAAGTAATAAGTATATTTATTATACTTCTGTCGATAATAACTGCATTATATGGGTAATAATGCATGTTATATTGATAATAATTTAAGTAATAAGTATAATTATTACAGTTCTAGCGATAATAACTCCATTATATGGGTAATAATGCATGTTATATTGATAATAATAAAAGTAATAAGTATATTTATTATAGTTCTATCGATAGTAACTGCATAATATGGGTAATAATGCATGTTATATTGATGATAATGAAAGTAGTAAGTATATTTATTACAGTTCTATCGATAATAACTGCATAATATGGGTAGTAATGCATGTTATATTGATAATAATAAAAGTAATAAGTATATTTATTATAGTTCTATCGATAATAACTGCATAATATGGGTAATAATGCATGTTATATTGATAATAATATAAGTAATAAGTATAATTATTACAGTTCTATCGATAATAACTGCATAATATGGGTAATAATGCATGTTATATTGATGACAATAAAAGTAATACGTATATTTATTATAGTTCTAGCGATAATAACTGCATAACATGGGTAATAATGCATGTAATATTGATAATATCGGGAGTAATAAGTATAATTATTACAGTTCTAGCGATAATAACTCCATTATATGGGTAATAATGCATGTTATATTGATAATAATATAAGTAATAAGTATAATTATTACAGTTCTAGCGATAATAACTGCATTATATGGGTAATAATGCATGTTATATTGATAATAATAAAAGTAATAAGTATAATTATTATAGTTCTATCGATAGTAACTGCATAATATGGGTAATAATGCATGTTATATTGATGATAATGAAAGTAGTAAGTATATTTATTACAATTCTGTCGATAATAACTGCATAATATGGGTAGTAATGCATGTTATATTGATAATAATAAAAGTAATAAGTATATTTATTATAGTTCTATCGATAATAACTGCATAATATGGGTAATAATGCATGTTATATTGATGATAATAAAAATAATACGTATATTTATTATAGTTGTAGCTATAGTAACTGCATAATATGGGTAATAATGCATGTTATATTGATAATAATATAAGTAATAAGTATAATTATTACAGTTCTAGCGATAATAACTCCATTATATGGGTAATAATGCATGTTATATTGATAATAATATAAGTAATGAGTACAATTATTACAGTTCTAGCGATAATAACTCCATTATATGGGTAATAATGCATGTTATATTGATAATAATATAAGTAATAAGTATAATTATTACAGTTCTAGCGATAATAACTGCATTATATGGGTAATAATGCCTGTTATATTGATAATAATAAAAGTAATAAATATATTTATTATACTTCTGTCAATAATAACTGCATTATATGGGTAATAGTGCATGTTACATTGATAATAATAAAAGTAATAAGTATATTTATTATAGTTCTAGCTATAATAACTGCATTATATGGGTAATAATGCATGTTATATTGACAATAATATAAGTAATAAGTATATTTATTATAGTTCTAGCGATTATAACTTCATAATATGCGTAACAATGCATGTTATATTGATAATAATAAAAGTAAAAAGTATATTTAATACAGTTCTATCGATAATAACTGCATAATATGGGTAGTAATGGATGTTATATTAAAAATAACGGGATTAATAAGTATAATTATTACAGTTCTAGCGATAATACTAGTAAAATAAGGCTAGGAGTGCCTGTTATATTGATAATAACAAAAGTAATAAGTATATTTATTTTACTTCTGTCGATAATAACTGCATTATATGGGTAATAATGCATGTTATATTCATAATAATATAAGTAATAAGTATAATTATTACAGTTCTACCGATAATAACTGCATTATATGGGTAATAATGCATGTTATATTGATAATAATAAAAGTAATGAGTATATTTATTATTGTTCTATCGATAATAACTGCATAATATGCGTAATAATGCATGTTATATTGATGATAATTAAAGTAGTAAGTATATTTATTACAGTTCTTTCGATAATAACTGCATAATATGGGTAATAATGCATGTTATATTGATAATAATATAAGTAATAAGTATAATTATTACAGTTCTAGCCATAATAACTGCATAATATGGGTAGTAACGCACGTTATATTCCTAATAGTATAAGTAATAAGTATAATAGTTACACTTCTAGCGATAATAACTGCATTATATGGGTAAGAATGCATGTTATATTGATAATATCGGGAGTAATAAGCATAATTATTATAGTTCTAGCGATAATACTAGTAAAATATGGCTAAGAGTGCCTGTTATATTGATAATAATAAAAGTTATAAATATATTTATTATACTTCTGTCAATAATAACTGCATTATATGGGTAATAGTGCATGTTACATTGATAATAATAAAAGTAATAAGTATATTTATTATAGTTCTATCGATAATAACTGCATAATATGGGTAATAATGCATGTTATATTGACAATAATATAAGTAATAAGTATAATTATTACAGTTCTAGCGATAATAACTCCATTATATGGGTAATAATGCATGTTATATTGATAATAATATAAGTAATGAGTATAATTATTACAGTTCTAGCGATAATAACTCCATTATATGGGTAATAATGCATGTTATATTGATAATAATATAAGTAATAAGTATAATTATTACAGTTCTATCGATAATAACTGCATAATATGGGTAATAATGCATGTTATATTGATGACAATAAAAGTAATACGTATATTTATTATAGTTCTAGCGATAATAACTGCATAACATGGGTAATAATGCATGTAATATTGATAATATCGGGAGTAATAAGTATAATTATTACAGTTCTAGCGATAATAACTCCATTATATGGGTAATAATGCATGTTATATTGATAATAATATAAGTAATAAGTATAATTATTACAGTTCTAGCGATAATAACTGCATTATATGGGTAATAATGCATGTTATATTGATAATAATAAAAGTAATAAGTATAATTATTATAGTTCTATCGATAGTAACTGCATAATATGGGTAATAATGCATGTTATATTGATGACAATGAAAGTAGTAAGTATATTTATTACAATTCTATCGATAATAACTGCATAATATGGGTAGTAATGCATGTTATATTGATAATAATAAAAGTAATAAGTATATTTATTATAGTTCTATCGATAATAACTGCATAATATGGGTAATAATGCATGTTATATTGATGATAATAAAAATAATACGTATATTTATTATAGTTGTAGCTATAGTAACTGCATAATATGGGTAATAATGCATGTTATATTGATAATAATATAAGTAATAAGTATAATTATTACAGTTCTAGCGATAATAACTCCATTATATGGGTAATAATGCATGTTATATTGATAATAATATAAGTAATGAGTATAATTATTACAGTTCTAGCGATAATAACTCCATTATATGGGTAATAATGCATGTTATATTGATAATAATATAAGTAATAAGTATAATTATTACAGTTCTAGCGATAATAACTGCATTATATGGGTAATAATGCATGTTATATTGATAATAATAAAAGTAATAAGTATATTTATTATAGTTCTATCGATAATAACTGCATAATATGGGTAATAATGCATGTTATATTGATGATAATAAAAGTAATACGTATATTTATTATAGTTCTAGCTATAATAACTGCATTATATGGGTAATAATGCATGTTATATTGATAATAATATAAGTAATAAATATAATTATTACAGTTCTAGCGATAATAACTGCATTATATGCGTAATAATGCGTGTTATATTGATAATATCGGGAGTAACAAGTATAATTATTACAGTTCCAGCGATAAGAACTGCATTATATGGGTAACAATGGATGTTATATTGATAATATCGGGAGTAATAAGCATAATTATTATAGTTCTAGCGATAATACTAGTAAAATATGGCTAAGAGTGCCTGTTATATTGATAATAATAAAAGTAATAAATATATTTATTATACTTCTGTCAATAATAACTGCATTATATGGGTAATAGTGCATGTTACATTGATAATAATAAAAGTAATAAGTATATTTATTATAGTTCTATCGATAATAACTGCATAATATGGGTAATAATGCGTGTTATATTGACAATAATATAAGTAATAAGTATATTTATTATAGTTCTAGCGATTATAACTTCATAATATGCGTAACAATGCATGTTATATTGATAATAATAAAAGTAAAAAGTATATTTAATACAGTTCTATCGATAATAACTTCATAATATGGGTACTAATGGATGTTATATTGATAATATCGGGAGTAATAAGTATATTTATTTTACTTCTGTCGATAATAACTGCATTATATGGGTAATAATGCATGTTATATTGATAATAATATAAGTAATAAGTATAATTATTACAGTTCTAGCGATAATAACACCATTATATGGGTAATAATGCATGTTATATTGATAATAATGTAAGTAATAAGTACAATTATTACAGTTCTGCCGATAATAACTGCATTATATGGGTAATAATGCATGTTATATTGATAATAATAAAAGTAATGAGTATATTTATTATAGTTCTATCGATAATAACTGCATAATATGGGTAATAATGCATGTTATATTGATGATAATTAAAGTAGTAAGTATATTTATTACAGTTCTATCGATAATAACTGCATAATATGGGTAATAATGCATGTTATATTGATAATAATATAAGTAATAAGTATAATTATTACAGTTCTAGCGATATTAACTCCATTATATGGGTAATAATGCATGTTATATTGATAATAATATAAGTAATGAGTATAATTATTACAGTTCTAGCGATAATAACTCCATTATATGGGTAATAATGCATGTTATATTGATAATAATAAAAGTAAAAAGTATAATTATTATAGCTCTAGCTATAATAATTGTACAATATGGCTAATAGTGCATGTTATATTGATAATAATAAAAGTAATAAGTATATTTATTATACTTCTGTCGATAATAACTGCATTATATGGGTAATAATGCATGTTATATTGATAATAATTTAAGTAATAAGTATAATTATTACAGTTCTAGCGATAATAACTCCATTATATGGGTAATAATGCATGTTATATTGATAATAATAAAAGTAATAAGTATATTTATTATAGTTCTATCGATAGTAACTGCATAATATGGGTAATAATGCATGTTATATTGATGATAATGAAAGTAGTAAGTATATTTATTACAGTTCTATCGATAATAACTGCATAATATGGGTAGTAATGCATGTTATATTGATAATAATAAAAGTAATAAGTATATTTATTATAGTTCTATCGATAATAACTGCATAATATGGGTAATAATGCATGTTATATTGATAATAATATAAGTAATAAGTATAATTATTACAGTTCTATCGATAATAACTGCATAATATGGGTAATAATGCATGTTATATTGATGATAATTAAAGTAGTAAGTATATTTATTACAGTTCTATCGATAATAACTGCATAATATGGGTAATAATGCATGTTATATTGATAATAATATAAGTAATAAGTATAATTATTACAGTTCTAGCGATATTAACTCCATTATATGGGTAATAATGCATGTTATATTGATAATAATATAAGTAATGAGTATAATTATTACAGTTCTAGCGATAATAACTCCATTATATGGGTAATAATGCATGTTATATTGATAATAATAAAAGTAAAAAGTATAATTATTATAGCTCTAGCTATAATAATTGTACAATATGGCTAATAGTGCATGTTATATTGATAATAATAAAAGTAATAAGTATATTTATTATACTTCTGTCGATAATAACTGCATTATATGGGTAATAATGCATGTTATATTGATAATAATTTAAGTAATAAGTATAATTATTACAGTTCTAGCGATAATAACTCCATTATATGGGTAATAATGCATGTTATATTGATAATAATAAAAGTAATAAGTATATTTATTATAGTTCTATCGATAGTAACTGCATAATATGGGTAATAATGCATGTTATATTGATGATAATGAAAGTAGTAAGTATATTTATTACAGTTCTATCGATAATAACTGCATAATATGGGTAGTAATGCATGTTATATTGATAATAATAAAAGTAATAAGTATATTTATTATAGTTCTATCGATAATAACTGCATAATATGGGTAATAATGCATGTTATATTGATAATAATATAAGTAATAAGTATAATTATTACAGTTCTATCGATAATAACTGCTTAATATGGGTAATAATGCATGTTATATTGATGACAATAAAAGTAATACGTATATTTATTATAGTTCTAGCGATAATAACTGCATAACATGGGTAATAATGCATGTAATATTGATAATATCGGGAGTAATAAGTATAATTATTACAGTTCTAGCGATAATAACTCCATTATATGGGTAATAATGCATGTTATATTGATAATAATATAAGTAATAAGTATAATTATTACAGTTCTAGCGATAATAACTGCATTATATGGGTAATAATGCATGTTATATTGATAATAATAAAAGTAATAAGTATAATTATTATAGTTCTATCGATAGTAACTGCATAATATGGGTAATAATGCATGTTATATTGATGATAATGAAAGTAGTAAGTATATTTATTACAATTCTGTCGATAATAACTGCATAATATGGGTAGTAATGCATGTTATATTGATAATAATAAAAGTAATAAGTATATTTATTATAGTTCTATCGATAATAACTGCATAATATGGGTAATAATGCATGTTATATTGATGATAATAAAAATAATACGTATATTTATTATAGTTGTAGCTATAGTAACTGCATAATATGGGTAATAATGCATGTTATATTGATAATAATATAAGTAATAAGTATAATTATTACAGTTCTAGCGATAATAACTCCATTATATGGGTAATAATGCATGTTATATTGATAATAATATAAGTAATGAGTACAATTATTACAGTTCTAGCGATAATAACTCCATTATATGGGTAATAATGCATGTTATATTGATAATAATATAAGTAATAAGTATAATTATTACAGTTCTAGCGATAATAACTGCATTATATGGGTAATAATGCATGTTATATTGATAATAATAAAAGTAATGAGTATATTTATTATAGTTCTATCGATAATAACTGCATAATATGGGTAATAATGCATGTTATATTGATGATAATAAAAGTAATACGTATATTTATTATAGTTCTAGCTATAATAACTGCATTATATGGGTAATAATGCATGTTATATTGATAATAATATAAGTAATAAGTATAATTATTACAGTTCTAGCGATAATAACTGCATTATATGCGTAATAATGCATGTTATATTGATAATATCGGGAGTAACAAGTATAATTATTACAGTTCCAGCGATAAGAACTGCATTATATGGGTAACAATGGATGTTATATTGATAATATCGGGAGTAATAAGCATAATTATTATAGTTCTAGCGATAATACTAGTAAAATATGGCTAAGAGTGCCTGTTATATTGATAATAATAAAAGTAATAAATATATTTATTATACTTCTGTCAATAATAACTGCATTATATGGGTAATAGTGCATGTTACATTGATAATAATAAAAGTAATAAGTATATTTATTATAGTTCTATCGATAATTACTGCATAATATGGGCAATAATGCACGTTATATTGACAATAATATAAGTAATAAGTATATTTATTATAGTTCTAGCGATTATAACTTCATAATATGCGTAACAATGCATGTTATATTGATAATAATAAAAGTAAAAAGTATATTTAATACAGTTCTATCGATAATAACTTCATAATATGGGTACTAATGGATGTTATATTGATAATATCGGGAGTAATAAGTATATTTATTTTACTTCTGTCGATAATAACTGCATTATATGGGTAATAATGCATGTTATATTGATAATAATAAAAGTAATAAGTATAATTATTATAGTTCTATCGATAGTAACTGCATAATATGGGTAATAATGCATGTTATATTGATGATAATGAAAGTAGTAAGTATATTTATTACAATTCTGTCGATAATAACTGCATAATATGGGTAGTAATGCATGTTATATTGATAATAATAAAAGTAATAAGTATATTTATTATAGTTCTATCGATAATAACTGCATAATATGGGTAATAATGCATGTTATATTGATGATAATAAAAATAATACGTATATTTATTATAGTTGTAGCTATAGTAACTGCATAATATGGGTAATAATGCATGTTATATTGATAATAATATAAGTAATAAGTATAATTATTACAGTTCTAGCGATAATAACTCCATTATATGGGTAATAATGCATGTTATATTGATAATAATATAAGTAATGAGTACAATTATTACAGTTCTAGCGATAATAACTCCATTATATGGGTAATAATGCATGTTATATTGATAATAATATAAGTAATAAGTATAATTATTACAGTTCTAGCGATAATAACTGCATTATATGGGTAATAATGCATGTTATATTGATAATAATAAAAGTAATGAGTATATTTATTATAGTTCTATCGATAATAACTGCATAATATGGGTAATAATGCATGTTATATTGATGATAATAAAAGTAATACGTATATTTATTATAGTTCTAGCTATAATAACTGCATTATATGGGTAATAATGCATGTTATATTGATAATAATATAAGTAATAAGTATAATTATTACAGTTCTAGCGATAATAACTGCATTATATGCGTAATAATGCATGTTATATTGATAATATCGGGAGTAACAAGTATAATTATTACAGTTCCAGCGATAAGAACTGCATTATATGGGTAACAATGGATGTTATATTGATAATATCGGGAGTAATAAGCATAATTATTATAGTTCTAGCGATAATACTAGTAAAATATGGCTAAGAGTGCCTGTTATATTGATAATAATAAAAGTAATAAATATATTTATTATACTTCTGTCAATAATAACTGCATTATATGGGTAATAGTGCATGTTACATTGATAATAATAAAAGTAATAAGTATATTTATTATAGTTCTATCGATAATTACTGCATAATATGGGCAATAATGCACGTTATATTGACAATAATATAAGTAATAAGTATATTTATTATAGTTCTAGCGATTATAACTTCATAATATGCGTAACAATGCATGTTATATTGATAATAATAAAAGTAAAAAGTATATTTAATACAGTTCTATCGATAATAACTTCATAATATGGGTACTAATGGATGTTATATTGATAATATCGGGAGTAATAAGTATATTTATTTTACTTCTGTCGATAATAACTGCATTATATGGGTAATAATGCATGTTATATTGATAATAATATAAGTAATAAGTACAATTATTACAGTTCTAGCGATAATAACACCATTATATGGGTAATAATGCATGTTATATTGATAATAATGTAAGTAATAAGTACAATTATTACAGTTCTACCGATAATAACTGCATAATATGGGTAGTAATGCATGTTATATTGATAATAATAAAAGTAATAAGTATATTTATTATAGTTCTATCGATAATAACTGCATAATATGGGTAATAATGCATGCTATATTGATGATAATAAAAGTAATACGTATATTTATTATAGTTCTAGCTATAATAACTGCATAATATGGGTAATAATGCATGTTATATTGATAATAATATAAGTAATAAGTATAATTATTACAGTCCTAGCGATAATACTAGTAAAATATGGCTAAGAGTGCCTGTTATATTGATAATAATAAAAGTAATAAGTATATTTATTATACTTCTGTCGATAATAACTGCATTATATGGGTAGTAATGCATGTTATATTGATGGTAATAAAAATAATACGTATATTTATTATAGTTCTAGCTATAATAACTGCATAATATGGGTAATAATGCATGTTATATTGATAATAATTTAAGTAATAAGTATAATTATTACAGTTCTAGCGATAATAACTCCATTATATGGGTAATAATGCATGTTATATTGATAATAATAAAAGTAATGAGTATATTTATTATAGTTCTATCGATAATAACTGCATAATATGCGTAATAATGCATGTTATATTGATGATAATTAAAGTAGTAAGTATATTTATTACAGTTCTATCGATAATAACTGCATAATATGGGTAATAATGCATGTTATATTGATAATAATATAAGTAATAAGTATAATTATTACAGTTCTAGCCATAATAACTGCATAATATGGGTAGTAACGCACGTTATATTCCTAATAATATAAGTAATAAGTATAATAGTTACACTTCTAGCGATAATAACTGCATTATATGGGTAAGAATGCATGTTATATTGATAATATCGGGAGTAATAAGCATAATTATTATAGTTCTAGCGATAATACTAGTAAAATATGGCTAAGAGTGCCTGTTATATTGATAATAATAAAAGTTATAAATATATTTATTATACTTCTGTCAATAATAACTGCATTATATAGGTAATAGTGCATGTTACATTGATAATAATGAAAGTAATAAGTATATTTATTATAGTTCTATCGATAATAACTGCATAATATGGGTAATAATGCATGTTATATTGACAATAATATAAGTAATAAGTATAATTATTACAGTTCTAGCGATAATAACTCCATTATATGGGTAATAATGCATGTTATATTGATAATAATATAAGTAATGAGTATAATTATTACAGTTCTAGCGATAATAACTCCATTATATGGGTAATAATGCATGTTATATTGATAATAATATAAGTAATAAGTATAATTATTACAGTTCTATCGATAATAACTGCATAATATGGGTAATAATGCATGTTATATTGATGACAATAAAAGTAATACGTATATTTATTATAGTTCTAGCGATAATAACTGCATAACATGGGTAATAATGCATGTAATATTGATAATATCGGGAGTAATAAGTATAATTATTACAGTTCTAGCGATAATAACTCCATTATATGGGTAATAATGCATGTTATATTGATAATAATATAAGTAATAAGTATAATTATTACAGTTCTAGCGATAATAACTGCATTATATGGGTAATAATGCATGTTATATTGATAATAATAAAAGTAATAAGTATAATTATTATAGTTCTATCGATAGTAACTGCATAATATGGGTAATAATGCATGTTATATTGATGATAATGAAAGTAGTAAGTATATTTATTACAATTCTATCGATAATAACTGCATAATATGGGTAGTAATGCATGTTATATTGATAATAATAAAAGTAATAAGTATATTTATTATAGTTCTATCGATAATAACTGCATAATATGGGTAATAATGCATGTTATATTGATGATAATAAAAATAATACGTATATTTATTATAGTTGTAGCTATAGTAACTGCATAATATGGGTAATAATGCATGTTATATTGATAATAATATAAGTAATAAGTATAATTATTACAGTTCTAGCGATAATAACTCCATTATATGGGTAATAATGCATGTTATATTGATAATAATATAAGTAATGAGTACAATTATTACAGTTCTAGCGATAATAACTCCATTATATGGGTAATAATGCATGTTATATTGATAATAATATAAGTAATAAGTATAATTATTACAGTTCTAGCGATAATAACTGCATTATATGGGTAATAATGCATGTTATATTGATAATAATAAAAGTAATAAGTATATTTATTATAGTTCTATCGATAATAACTGCATAATATGGGTAATAATGCATGTTATATTGATGATAATAAAAGTAATACGTATATTTATTATAGTTCTAGCTATAATAACTGCATAATATGGGTAATAATGCATGTTATATTGATGATAATTAAAGTAGTAAGTATATTTATTACAGTTCTATCGATAATAACTGCATAATATGGGTAATAATGCATGTTATATTGATAATAATATAAGTAATAAGTATAATTATTACAGTTCTAGCGATATTAACTCCATTATATGGGTAATAATGCATGTTATATTGATAATAATATAAGTAATGAGTATAATTATTACAGTTCTAGCGATAATAACTCCATTATATGGCTAATAATGCATGTTATATTGATAATAATAAAAGTAAAAAGTATAATTATTATAGCTCTAGCTATAATAATTGTACAATATGGCTAATAGTGCATGTTATATTGATAATAATAAAAGTAATAAGTATATTTATTATACTTCTGTCGATAATAACTGCATTATATGGGTAATAATGCATGTTATATTGATAATAATTTAAGTAATAAGTATAATTATTACAGTTCTAGCGATAATAACTCCATTATATGGGTAATAATGCATGTTATATTGGTAATAATAAAAGTAATAAGTATATTTATTATAGTTCTATCGATAGTAACTGCATAATATGGGTAATAATGCATGTTATATTGATGATAATGAAAGTAGTAAGTATATTTATTACAGTTCTATCGATAATAACTGCATAATATGGGTAGTAATGCATGTTATATTGATAATAATAAAAGTAATAAGTATATTTATTATAGTTCTATCGATAATAACTGCATATTATGGGTAATAATGCATGTTATATTGATAATAATATAAGTAATGAGTATAATTATTACAGTTCTAGCGATAATAACTCCATTATATGGGTAATAATGCATGTTATATTGATAATAATATAAGTAATAAGTATAATTATTACAGTTTTAGCGATAATAACTGCATTATATGGGTAATAATGCATGTTATATTGATAATAATAAAAGTAATAAGTATATTTATTATAGTTCTATCGATAATAACTGCATAATATGGGTAATAATGCATGTTATATTGATGATAATAAAAGTAATACGTATATTTATTATAGTTCTAGCTATAATAACTGCATTATATGGGTAATAATGCATGTTATATTGATAATAATATAAGTAATAAGTATAATTATTACAGTTCTAGCGATAATAACTGCATTATATGCGTAATAATGCATGTTATATTGATAATATCGGGAGTAACAAGTATAATTATTACAGTTCCAGCGATAAGAACTGCATTATATGGGTAAAAATGGATGTTATATTGATAATATCGGGAGTAATAAGCATAATTATTATAGTTCTAGCGATAATACTAGTAAAATATGGCTAAGAGTGCCTGTTATATTGATAATAATAAAAGTAATAAATATATTTATTATACTTCTGTCAATAATAACTGCATTATATGGGTAATAGTGCATGTTACATTGATAATAATAAAAGTAATAAGTATATTTATTATAGTTCTATCGATAATAACTGCATAATATGGGCAATAATGCACGTTATATTGACAATAATATAAGTAATAAGTATATTTATTATAGTTCTAGCGATTATAACTTCATAATATGCGTAACAATGCATGTTATATTGATAATAATAAAAGTAAAAAGTATATTTAATACAGTTCTATCGATAATAACTTCATAATATGGGTACTAATGGATGTTATATTGATAATATCGGGAGTAATAAGTATATTTATTTTACTTCTGTCGATAATAACTGCATTATATGGGTAATAATGCATGTTATATTGATAATAATATAAGTAATAAGTATAATTATTACAGTTCTATCGATAATAACTGCATAATATGGGTAATAATGCATGTTATATTGATAATAATATAAGTAATAAGTATAATTATTACAGTTCTAGCGCTAATAACCCCATTATATGGGTAATAATGCATGTCATATTGATAATATCGGGAGTAATAAGTATAATTATTACAGTTCCAGCGATGAGAACTGCATTATATGGGTAATAATGGATGTTATATTGATAATATCGGGAGTAATAAGTATAATTATTACAGTCCTAGCGATAATACTAGTAAAATATGGCTAAGAGTGCCTGTTATATTGATAATAATAAAAGTAATAAGTATATTTATTATACTTCTGTCGATAATAACTGCATTATATGGGTAGTAATGCATGTTATATTGATGATAATAAAAATAATACGTATATTTATTATAGTTCTAGCTATAATAACTGCATAATATGGGTAATAATGCATGTTATATTGATGATAATGAAAGTAGTAAGTATATTTATTACAGTTCTATCGATAATAACTGCATAATATGGGTAGTAATGCATGTTATATTGATAATAATAAAAGTAATAAGTATATTTATTATAGTTCTATCGATAATAACTGCATAATATGGGTAATAATGCATGTTATATTGATAATAATATAAGTAATAAGTATAATTATTACAGTTCTATCGATAATAACTGCATAATATGGGTAATAATGCATGTTATATTGATAATAATATAAGTAATAAGTATAATTATTACAGTTCTAGCGCTAATAACCCCATTATATGGGTAATAATGCATGTCATATTGATAATATCGGGAGTAATAAGTATAATTATTACAGTTCCAGCGATGAGAACTGCATTATATGGGTAATAATGGATGTTATATTGATAATATCGGGAGTAATAAGTATAATTATTACAGTCCTAGCGATAATACTAGTAAAATATGGCGAAGAGTGCCTGTTATATTGATAATAATAAAAGTAATAAGTATATTTATTATACATCTGTCGATAATAACTGCATTATATGGGTAATAATGCATGTTATATTGATAATAATAAAAGTAATAAGTATATTTATTATAGTTCTATCGATAATAACTGCATTATATGCGTAATAATGCATGTTATATTGATGATAAAAAAAGTAATACGTATATTTATTATAGTTCTTGCTATAATAACTGCATAATATGGGTAATAATGCATGTTATATTGATAATAATATAAGTAATAAGTATAATTATTACAGTTCTAGCGATAATAACTGCATAATATGGGTAATAATGCATGTTATATTGATGACAATAAAAGTAATACGTATATTTATTATAGTTCTAGCGATAATAACTGCATAACATGGGTAATAATGCATGTGATATTGATAATATCGGGAGTAATAAGTATAATTATTACAGTTCTAGCGATAATAACTCCATTATATGGGTAATAATGCATGTTATAATGATAATAATATAAGTAATGAGTATATTTATTACAGTTCTAGCGATAATAACTGCATTATATGGGTAATAATGCATGTTATATTGATAATAATAAAAGTAAAAAGTATAATTATTATAGCTCTAGCTATAATAATTGTACAATATGGCTAATAGTGCATGTTATATTGATAATAATAAAAGTAATAAGTATATTTATTACAGTTCTATCGATAATAACTGCATAATATGGGTAATAATGCATGTTATATTGATAATAATATAAGTAATAAGTAAAATTATTACAGTTCTAGCGATAATAACCCCATTATATGGGTAATAATGCATGTCATATTGATAATATCGGGAGTAATAAGTATAATTATTACAGTTCCAGCGATGAGAACTGCATTATATGGGTAATAATGGATGTTATATTGATAATATCGGGAGTAATAAGTATAATTATTACAGTCATAGCGATAATACTAGTAAAATATGGCTAAGAGTGCCTGTTATATTGATAATAATAAAAGTAATAAGTATATTTATTATACTTCTGTCGATAATAACTGCATTATATGGGTAGTAATGCATGTTATATTGATGATAATAAAAATAATACGTATATTTATTATAGTTCTAGCTATAATAACTGCATAATATGGGTAATAATGCATGTTATATTGATAATAATTTAAGTAATAAGTATAATTATTACAGTTCTAGCGATAATAACTCCATTATATGGGTAATAATGCATGTTATATTGATAATAATAAAAGTAATAAGTATATTTATTATAGTTCTATCGATAGTAACTGCATAATATGGGTAATAATGCATGTTATATTGATGATAATGAAAGTAGTAAGTATATTTATTACAGTTCTATCGATAATAACTGCATAATATGGGTAGTAATGCATGTTATATTGATAATAATAAAAGTAATAAGTATATTTATTATAGTTCTATCGATAATAACTGCATAATATGGGTAATAATGCATGTTATATTGATGATAATAAAAATAATACGTATATTTATTATAGTTGTAGCTATAATAACTGCATAATATGGGTAATAATGCATGTTATATTGATAATAATATAAGTAATAAGTATAATTATTACAGTTCTAGCGATAATAACTCCATTATATGGGTAATAATGTATGTTATATTGATAATAATATAAGTAATGAGTATAATTATTACAGTTCTAGCGATAATAACTCCATTATATGGGTAATAATGCATGTTATATTGATAATAATATAAGTAATAAGTATAATTATTACAGTTCTAGCGATAATAACTGCATTATATGGGTAATAATGCATGTTATATTGATAATAATAAAAGTAATAAGTATATTTATTATAGTTCTATCCATAATAACTGCATAATATGGGTAATAATGCATGTTATATTGATGATAATAAAAGTAATACGTATATTTATTATAGTTCTAGCTATAATAACTGCATTATATGGGTAATAATGCATGTTATATTGATAATATCGGGAGTAACAAGTATAATTATTACAGTTCCAGCGATAAGAACTGCATTATATGGGTAACAATGGATGTTATATTGATAATATCGGGAGTAATAACATAATTATTATAGTTCTAGCGATAATACTAGTAAAATATGGCTAAGAGTGCCTGTTATATTGATAATAATAAAAGTAATAAATATATTTATTATACTTCTGTCAATAATAACTGCATTATATGGGTAATAGTGCATGTTACATTGATAATAATAAAGGTAATAAGTATATTTATTATAGTTCTATCGATAATAACTGCATAATATGGGTAATAATGCATGTTATATTGACAATAATATAAGTAATAAGTATATTTATTATAGTTCTAGCGATTATAACCTCATAATATGCGTAACAATGCATGTTATATTGATAATAATAAAAGTAAAAAGTATATTTAATACAGTTCTATCGATAATAACTTCATAATATGGGTACTAATGGATGTTATATTGATAATATCGGGAGTAATAAGTATATTTATTTTACTTCTGTCGATAATAACTACATTATATGGGTAATAATGCATGTTATATTGACAATAATAAAAGTAAAAAGTATATTTAATACAGTTCTATCGATAATAACTGCATAATATGGGTAGTAATGGATGTTATATTGATAATATCGGGAGTTATAAGTATAATTATTACAGTTCTAGCGATAATACTAGTAAAATAAGGCTAAGAGTGCCTCTTATATTGATAATAACAAAAGTAATAAGTATATTTATTATACTTCTGTCGATAATAACTGCATTATATCGGTAATAATGCATGTTATATTGATAATAATATAAGTAATAAGTACAATTATTACAGTTCTAGCGATAATAACAGCATTATATGGGTAATAATGCATGTTATATTGATAATAATAAAAGTAATGAGTATATTTATTATAGTTCTATCGATAATAACTGCATAATATGGGTAATAATGCATGTTATATTGATGATAATGGAAGTAGTACGTATAGTTATTACAGTTCTATCGATAATAACTGCATAATATGGGTAGTAATGCATGTTATATTGATAATAATAAAAGTAATAAGTATATTTATTATAGTTCTATCGATAATAACTGCATAATATGGGTAATAATGCATGCTATATTGATGATAATAAAAGTAATACGTATATTTATTATAGTTCTAGCTATAATAACTGCATAATATGGGTAATAATGCATGTTATATTGATAATAATATAAGTAATAAGTATAATTATTACAGTTCTAGCGATAATAACCCCATTATATGGGTAATAATGCATGTCATATTGATAATATCGGGAGTAATAAGTATAATTATTACAGTTCTAGCGATAATAACTGCATAATATGGCTAATAATGCACGCTATATTGCTAATAATATAAGTAATCAGTATAATTATTACTGTTCTAGCGATAATAACTCCATTATATGGATAATAATGCATGTCATATTGATAATATCGGGAGTAATAAGTATAATTATTATAGTTCTAGCGATAATAATTGTACAATATGGCTAATAGTGCATGTTATATTGATAATAATAAAAGTAATGAGTATATTTATTATAGTTCTATCGATAATAACTGCATTATATGGGTAATAATGCATGTTATATTGATAATAATATAAGTAACAAGTATAATTATTACAGTTCTAGCGATAATAACTGCATTATATGCGTAATAATGCATGTTATATTGATAATATCGGGAGTAATAAGTATAATTATTACAGTTCCAGCGATAAGAACTGCATTATATGCGTAATAATGCATGTTATATTGATAATAATAAAAGTAAAAAATATATTTAATACAGTTCTATCGATAATAACTGCATAATATGGGTAGTAATGGATGTTATATTGATAATATCGGGAGTAATATGTATAATTATTACAGTTCTAGCGATAATACTAGTAAAATATGGCTAAGAGTGCCTGTTATACTGATAATAATAAAAGTAATAAGTATTTTTATTATACTCCTGTCGATAATAACTGCATTCTATGTGTAATAGTGCATGTTATATTGATAATAATATAAGTAGTAAGTATAATTATTACAGTTCTAGCCATAATAACTGCATAATACGGGTAATAATGCACGTTATATTGCTAATAATATAAGTAATAAGTATAATAGTTACAGTTCTAGCGATAATAACTGCATTATATGGGTAAGAATGCATGTTATATTGATAATATCGGGAGTAATAAGTATAATTATTATAGTTCTAGCGATAATACTAGTAAAATATGGCTAAGAGTGCCTGTTATATTGATAATAATAAAAGTAATAAGTATATTTATTATACTTCTGTCAATAATAACTGCATTATATGGGTAATAGTGCATGTTACATTGATAATAATAAAAGTAATAAGTATATTTATTATAGTTCTATCGATAATAACTGCATAATATGGGTGGTAATGCATGTTATATTGATAATAATAAAAGTAATAAGTATATTTATTATAGTTCTATCGATAATAACTGCATAATATGGGTAATAATGCATGCTATATTGATGATAATAAAGGTAATACGTATATTTGTTATAGTTCTAGCTATAATAACTGCATAATATGGGTAATAATGCATGTTATATTCATAATAATATTAGTAATAAGTATAATTATTACAGTTCTAGCGATAATAACTCCATTATATGGGTAATAATGCATGTTATATTGATAATAATATAAGTAATGAGTATAATTATTACAGTTCTAGCGATAATAACTCCATTATATAGGTAATAATGCAGGTTATATTGATAGTAATATAAGTAATACTAATAATTATTACAGTTCTAGCGATAATAACTGCATAATATGGGTAATAATGCACGCTATATTGCTAATAATATAAGTAATAAGTATAATTATTACAGTTCTAGCGATAATAACTCCATTATATGGATAATAATGCATGTCATATTGATAATATCGGGAGTAATAAGTATAATTATTATAGTTCTAGCGATAATAGTTCTACAATATGGCTAATAGTGCATGTTATATTGATAATAATAAAAGTAATGAGTATATTTATTATAGTTCTATCGATAATAACTGCATAATATGGGTAATAATGCATGTTATATTGATGATAATGGAAGTAGTACGTATATTTATTACAGTTCTATCGATAATAACTGCATAATATGGGTAGTAATGCATGTTATATTGATAATAATAAAAGTAATAAGTATATTTATTATAGTTCTATCGATAATAACTGCATAATATGGGTAATAATGCATGCTATATTGATGATAATAAAAGTAATACGTATATTTATTATAGCTCTAGCTATAATAACTGCATAATATGGGTAATAATGCATGTTATATTGATAATAATATAAGTAATATGTATAATTATTACAGTTCTAGCGATAATAACACCATTATATGGGTAATAATGCATGTTATATTGATAATAATAAAAGTAATAAGTATATTTATTATACTTCTGTCAATAATAACTGCATTATATGGGTAATAGTGCATGTTACATTGATAATAATAAAAGTAATAAGTATATTTATTATAGTTCTATCGATAATAACTGCATAATATGGGTAATAATGCATGTTATATTGACAATAATAAAAGTAAAAAGTATATTTAATACAGTTCTATCGATAATAACTGCATAATATGGGTAGTAATGGATGTTATATTGATAATATCGGGAGTTATAAGTATAATTATTACAGTTCTAGCGATAATACTAGTAAAATAAGGCTAAGAGTGCCTGTTATATTGATAATAATAAAAGTAATAAGTATATTTATTATACTTCTGTCGATAATAACTGCGTTATATGGGTAATAATGCATGCTATATTGATGATAATAAAAGTAATACGTATATTTATTATAGTTCTAGCTATAATAACTGCATAATATGGGTAATAATGCATGTTATATTGATAATAATATATGTAATAAGTATAACTATTACAGTTCTAGCGATAATAACTCCATTATTTAGGTAATAATGCATGTTATATTGATGATAATAAAAGTACTAAGTATATTTATTATAGTTCTAGCGATTATAACTGCATAATATGCGTAGTAATGCATGTTATATTGATAATAATATAAGTAATAAGTATAATTATTAAAGTTCTAGCGATAATAACCCCATTATATGGGTAATAATGCATGTCATATTGATAATATCGGGAGTAATAAGTATAATTATTACAGTTCCAGCGACGAGAACTGCATTATATGGGTAATAATGGATGTTATATTGATAATATCGGGAGTAATATGTATAATTATTATAGTTCTAGCGATAATAAGAGTAAAATATGGCTAATAATGCATGTTATATTGATAATAATAAAAGTAATAAGTATATTTATTATAATCCTATCGATAATAACTGCATAATATGGGTAATAATGCATGTTATATTGATAATAATATAAGTAATAAGTATGATTATTAAAGTTCTAGCGATAATAACCCCATTATATGGGTAATAATGCATGTCATATTGATAATATCGGGAGTAATAAGTATAATTATTACAGTTCCAGCGATGAGAACTGCATTATATGGGTAATAATGGATGTTATATTGATAATATCGGGAGTAATAAGTATAATTATTACAGTCCTAGCGATAATACTAGTAAAATATGGCTAAGAGTGCCTGTTATATTGATAATAATAAAAGTAATAAGTATATTTATTATACTTCTGTCGATAATAACTGCATTATATGTGTAATAATGCATGTTATATTGATAATAATAAAAGTAATAAGTATATTTATTATAGTTCTATCGATAATAACTGCATTATATGGGTAATAATGCATGTTATATTGATGATAATAAAAGTAGTAAGCATATTTATTATAGTTCTAGCGGTTATAACTGCATAATATGGGTAATAATGCATGTTATATTGAGAATAATATAAGTAATAAGTATAATTGTTACAGTTCTATCGATAATAACTGCATTATATGGGTAATAATGCATGTTATATTGATGATAATAAAAGTAGTAAGCATATTTATTATAGTTCTAGCGGTTATAACTGCATAATATGGGTAATAATGCATGTTATATTGAGAATAATATAAGTAATAAGTATAATTGTTACAGTTCTAGCGATAATAACTGCATTATATGGGTAAGTATGCATGTTATATTGATAATATCGGGAGTAATAAGCATAATTATTATAGTTCTAACGATAATAATAGTAAAATATGGCTAATAGTGCATGTCATATTGATAATAATAAAAGTAATAAGTATATTTGTTACAGTTCTATCGATAATAACTGCATTATATGGGTAATAATGCATGTTGCATTGATAATAATATATGTAATAAGTATAACTATTACAGTTCTAGCGATAATAACTCCATTATATAGGTAATAATGCATGTTATATTGATGATAATAGAAGTACTAAGTATATTAATTATAGTTCTAGCGATTATAACTGCATAATATGCGTAATAATGCATGTTATATTGATAATAATATAAGTAATAAGTATAATTATTAAAGTTCTAGCGATAATAACCCCATTATATGGGTAATAATGCATGTCATATTGATAATATCGGGAGTAATAAGTATAATTATTACAGTTCCAGCGATGAGAACTGCATTATATGGGTAATAATGCATGTTAAATTGATAATATCGGGAGTAATAAGTATAATTATTATAGTTATAGCGATAATAATAGTAAAATGTAGCTAACAGTGCATGTTGTATTGATAATAATAAAAGCAATAAGTATATTTATTATACTTCTGTCGATAATAACTGCATTATATGGGTGATAATGCATGTTATATTGATAATAATGTAAGTAATAAGTATAATTATTACAGTTCTAGCGATAATAACTGCATTGTATGCGTAATAATGCATGTTATATTGATAATATCGGGAGTAATAAGTATAATTATTATAGTTCTAACGATAATAGTTGTAAAATATGGCTAATAGTGCATGTCATATTGATAATAATAAAAGTAATAAGTATATTTGTTACAGTTCTATCGATAATAACTGCATAATATGGGTAATAATGCACGTTATATTCATGATAATAAAAGTAATACGTATATTTATTATAGGTCTACCGATAATAACTGCATTATATGCGTAATAATCCATGTTATATTGATAATATCGGGAGTAATAAGTATAATTATTACAGTTCTAGCGATAATACTAGTAAAATATGCCTAAGAGTGCCGGTTATATTGATAATAATAAAAGTAATAAGTATATTTATTATACTTCTGTCGATAATAACTGCATTATATGGGTAATAATGCATGTTATATTGATAATAATATATGTAATAAGTATAACTATTACAGTTCTAGCAATAATAACTCCATTATATAGGTAATAATGCATGTTATATTGATGATAATAAAAGTACTAAGTATATTTATTATAGTTCTAGCGATTATAACTGCATAATATGCGTAATAATGCATGTTATATTGATAATAATATAAGTAATAAGTATAATTATTAAAGTTCTAGCGATAATAACCCCATTATATGGGTAATAATGCATGTCATATTAATAATATCGGGAGTAATAAGTATAATTATTACAGTTCCAGCGATGAGAACTGCATTATATGGGTAATAATGGATGTTATATTGATAATATCGGGAGTAATAAGTATAATTATTACAGTCCTAGCGATAATACTAGTAAAATATGGCTAAGAGTGCCTGTTATATTGATAAGAATAAAAGTAATAAGTATATTTATTATACTTCTGTCGATAATAACTGCATTATTCTGGTAATAATGCATGTTATATTGATAATAATAAAAGTAATAAGTATATTTATTATAGTTCTATCGATAATAACTGCATAATATGGGTAGTAATGGATGTTATATTGGTAATATCGGGAGTAATAAGTATAATTATTACAGTTCTAGCGATAATGCTAGTAAAATAAGGCTAAGAGTGCCTGTTATATTGATAATAATAAAAGTAATGAGTATATTTATTATACTTCTGTCGATAATAACTGCATAATATGGGTAATAATGCATGTTATATTGATAATAATAAAAGTAATAAGTATATTTATTATAGTTCTATCGATAATAACTGCACAATATGGGTAATAATGCATGTTATATTGATAATATCGGGAGTAATAAGTATAATTATTACAGTTCCAGCGATGAGAACTGCATTATATGGGTAATAATGGATGTTATATTGATAATATCGGGAGTAATAAGTATAATTATTACAGTCCTAGCGATAATACTAGTAAAATATGGCTAAGAGTGCCTGTTATATTGATAAGAATAAAAGTAATAAGTATATTTATTATACCTCTGTCGATAATAACTGCATTATTCTGGTAATAATGCATGTTATATTGATAATAATAAAAGTAATAAGTATATTTATTATAGTTCTATCGATAATAACTGCATAATATGGGTAGTAATGGATGTTATATTGGTAATATCGGGAGTAATAAGTATAATTATTACAGTTCTAGCGATAATGCTAGTAAAATAAGGCTAAGAGTGCCTGTTATATTGATAATAATAAAAGTAATAAGTATATTTATTATACTTCTGTCGATAGTAACTGCATAATATGGGTAATAATGCATGTTATATTGATAATAATAAAAGTAATAAGTATATTTATTATAGTTCTATCGATAGTAACTGCATAATATGGGTAATAATGCATGTTATATTGATGATAATGAAAGTAGTATGTATATTTATTACAGTTCTATCGATAATAACTGCATAATATGGGTAGTAATGCATGTTATATTGATAATAAAAAAGTAATACGTATATTTATTATAGTTCTATCGATAATAACTGCATAATATGGGTAATAATGCATGTTATATTGATGATAATAAAAATAATACGTATATTTATTATAGTTCTAGCTATAATAACTGCATAATATGGGTAATAATGCATGTTATATTGATAATAATATAAGTAATAAGTATAATTATTACAATTCTAGCGATAGTAACTGCATTATATGGGTAATAATGCATGTTATATTGATAATATCGGGAGTAATAAGAATAGTTATTATAGTTCTAGCGATAATAATAGTAAAATATGGCTAATAGTGCATGTTATATTGATAATAATAAAAGTAATAAAAATATTTATTATACTTCTGTCGATAATAACTGCATTATATGCGTGATAATGCATGTTATATTGATAATAATGTAAGTAATAAGTATAATTATTACAGTTCTAGCTATAATAGCTCCATTATATAGGTAATAATGCATGTTATATTGATAATAATATAAGTATTAAGTATAATTATTACAATTCTAGCGGTCGTAACTGCATTATATGGGTAATAATGCATGTTATATTGATAATATCGGGAGTAATAAGTATTATTATTATAGTTATAGCGATAATAATAGTAAAATGTGGCTAATAGTGCATGTTATATTGATAATAATAAAAGCAATAAGTATATTTATTATACTTCTGTCGATAATAACTGCATTATATGGGTGATAATGCATGTTATATTGATAATAATGTAAGTAATAAGTATAATTATTACAGTTCTAGCGATAATAACTGCATTGTATGCGTAATAATGCATGTTATATTGATAATATCGGGAGTAATAAGTATAATTATTATAGTTCTAACGATAATAATAGTAAAATATGGCTAATAGTGCATGTCATATTGATAATAATAAAAGTAATAAGTATATTTGTTACAGTTCTATCGACAATAACTGCATAATATGGGTAATAATGCATGTTATATTGATAATAATATAAGTAATAAGTATAATTATTACAGTTCTAGCGATAATAACTGCATTATATGGGTGATAATGCATGTTATATTGATAATAATGTAAGTAATAAGTATAATTATTACAGTTCTAGCGATAATAACTGCATTGTATGCGTAATAATGCATGTTATATTGATAATATCGGGAGTAATAAGTATAATTATTATAGTTCTAACGATAATAATAGTAAAATATGGCTAATAGTGCATGTCATATTGATAATAATAAAAGTAATAAGTATATTTATTACAGTTCTATCGATTATAACTGCATAATATGGGTAATAATGCCTGTTATATTGATAATAATATAAGTAATAAGTATAATTATTACAGTTCTAGCGATAATAACCCCATTATATGGGTAATAATGCATGTCATATTGATAATATCGGGAGTAATAAGTATAATTATTACAGTTCCAGCGATGAGAACTGCATTATATGGGTGATAATGGATGTTATATTGATAATATCGGGAGTAATAAGTATAATTATTACAGTCCTAGCGATAATACTAGTAAAATATGGCTAAGAGTGCCTGTTATATTGATAAGAATAAAAGTAATAAGTATATTTATTATACTTCTGTCGATAATAACTGCATTATTCTGGTAATAATGCATGTTATATTGATAATAATAAAAGTAATAAGTATATTTATTATAGTTCTATCGATAATAACTGCATAATATGGGTAGTAATGGATGTTATATTGGTAATATCGGGAGTAATAAGTATAATTATTACAGTTCTAGCGATAATGCTAGTAAAATAAGGCTAAGAGTGCCTGTTATATTGATAATAATAAAAGTAATAAGTATATTTATTATAGTTCTATCGATAATAACTGCATAATATGGGTAATAATGCATGTTATATTGATGATAATAAAAATAATACGTATATTTATTATAGTTCTAGCTATAATAACTGCATAATATGGGTAATAATGCATGTTATATTGATAATAATATAAGTAATAAGTATAATTATTACAGTTCTGGCGATAATAACTGCATTATATCGGTAATAATGCACGTTATATTGCTAATAATATAAGTAATAAGTATAATTATTACAGTTCTAGCGATAATAACTGCATTATATGGGTAATAATGCATGGTATATTGATAATAATAAAAGTAATATGTATATTTATTATAGTTCTATCGATAATAACTGCATAATATGCGTAATAATGCATGTTATATTGATAATAATATAAGTAATAAGTATAATTATTACAATTCTAGCGATAGTAACTGCATTATATGGGTAATAATGCATGTTATATTGATAATATCGGGAGTAATAAGTATAATTATTATAGTTCTAGCGATAATAATAGTAAAATATGGCTAATAGTGCATGTTATATTGATAATAATAAAAGTAATAAGTATATTTCTTATACTTCTGTCGATAATAACTGCATTATATGGGTAATAATGCATGTTATATTGATGATAATTAAAGTAGTAAGTATATTTATTACAGTTCTATCGATAATAACTGCATAATATGGGTAATAATGCATGTTATATTGATAATAATATAAGTAATAAGTATAATTATTACAGTTCTAGCGATAATAACTCCATTATATGGGTAATAATGCATGTTATATTGATAATAATATAAGTAATAAGTATAATTATTACAGTTCTAGCGATAATAACTCCATTATATGGGTAATAATGCATGTTATATTGATAATAATATAAGCACTAAGTATATTTATTACAGTTCTATCGATAATAACTGCATAATATGGGTAATAATGCATGTTATATTGATAATAATATAAGTAATAAGTATAATTATTACAATTCTAGCGATAGTAACTGCATTATATGGGTAATAATGCATGTTATATTGATAATATCGGGAGTAATAAGAATAGTTATTATAGTTCTAGCGATAATAATAGTAAAATATGGCTAATAGTGCATGTTATATTGATAATAATAAAAGTAATAAGTATATTTATTATACTTCTGTCGATAATAACTGCATTATATGCGTGATAATGCATGTTATATTGATAATAATGTAAGTAATAAGTATAATTATTACAGTTCTAGCTATAATAGCTCCATTATATAGGTAATAATGCATGTTATATTGATAATAATATAAGTATTAAGTATAATTATTACAATTCTAGCGGTCGTAACTGCATTATATGGGTAATAATGCATGTTATATTGATAATATCGGGAGTAATAAGTATAATTATTATAGTTATAGCGATAATAATAGTAAAATGTGCCTAATAGTGCATGTTATATTGATAATAATAAAAGCAATAAGTATATTTATTATACTTCTGTCGATAATAACTGCATTATATGGGTGATAATGCATGTTATATTGATAATAATGTAAGTAATAAGTATAATTATTACAGTTCTAGCGATAATAACTGCATTGTATGCGTATTAATGCATGTTATATTGATAATATCGGGAGTAATAAGTATAATTATTATAGTTCTAACGATAATAATAGTAAAATATGGCTAATAGTGCATGTCATATTGATAATAATAAAAGTAATAAGTATATTTGTTACAGTTCTATCGATAATAACTGCATAATATGGGTAATAATGCATGTTATATTGATAATAATATAAGTAATAAGTATAATTATTACAGTTCTGGCGATAATTTCTGCATTATATCGGTAATAATGCATGTTATATTGATAATAATATAAGTGATGAGTATAATTATTACAGTTCTAGCGATAATAACTCCATTATATGGGTAATAATGCATGTTATATTGATAATAATATAAGTAATAAGTATAATTATTACAGTTCTAGCGATAATAGCTGCATAATATGGGTAATAATGCACGTTATTTTGCTAATAATATAAGTAATAAGTATAATCATTACAGTTCTAGCGATAATAACTCCATTATATGGATAATAATGCATGTCATATTGATAATATCGGGAGTAATAAGTTTAATTAATATAGTTCTAGCGATAATAATTGTACAATATGACTAATAGTGCATGTTATATTGATAATAATAAAAGTAATAAGTATGTTTATTACAGTTCTATCGATTATAACTGCATAATATGGGTAATAATGCCTGTTATATTGATAATAATATAAGTAATAAGTATAATTATTACAGTTCTAGCGATAATAACCCCATTATATGGGTAATAATGCATGTCATATTGATAATATCGGGAGTAATAAGTATAATTATTACAGTTCCAGCGATGAGAACTGCATTATATGGGTAATAATGGATGTTATATTGATAATATCGGGAGTAATAAGTATAATTATTACAGTCCTAGCGATAATACTAGTAAAATATGGCTAAGAGTGCCTGTTATATTGATAAGAATAAAAGTAATAAGTATATTTATTATACTTCTGTCGATAATAACTGCATTATTCTGGTAATAATGCATGTTATATTGATAATAATAAAAGTAATAAGTATATTTATTATAGTTCTATCGATAATAACTGCATAATATGGGTAGTAATGGATGTTATATTGGTAATATCGGGAGTAATAAGTATAATTATTACAGTTCTAGCGATAATGCTAGTAAAATAAGGCTAAGAGTGCCTGTTATATTGATAATAATAAAAGTAATAAGTATATTTATTATACTTCTGTCGGTAATAACTGCATAATATGGGTAATAATGCATGTTATATTGATAATAATAAAAGTAATAAGTATATTTATTATAGTTCTATCGATAGTAACTGCATAATATGGGTAACAATGCATGTTATATTGATGATAATGAAAGTAGTATGTATATTTATTACAGTTCTATCGATAATAACTGCATAATATGGGTAGTAATGCATGTTATATTGATAATAATAAAAGTAATAAGTATATTTATTATAGTTCAATCGATAATAACTGCATAATATGGGTAATAATGCATGTTATATTGATGATAATAAAAATAATACGTATATTTAGTATAGTTCTAGCTATAATAACTGCATAATATGGGTAATAATGCATGTTATATTGATAATAATATAAGTGGTAAGTATAATTATTACAGTTCTGGCGATAATAACTGCATTATATCGGTAATAATGCACGTTATATTGCTAATAATATAAGTAATAAGTATAATTATTACAGTTCTAGCGATAATAACTGCATTATATGGGTAATAATGCATGGTATATTGATAATAATAAAAGTAATATGTATATTTATTATAGTTCTATCGATAATAACTGCATAATATGCGTAATAATGCATGTTATATTGATAATAATATAAGTAATAAGTATAATTATTACAATTCTAGCGATAGTAACTGCATTATATGGGTAATAATGCATGTTATATTGATAATATCGGGAGTAATAAGTATAATTATTATAGTTCTAGCGATAATAATAGTAAAATATGGCTAATAGTGCATGTTATATTGATAATAATAAAAGTAATAAGTATATTTCTTATACTTCTGTCGATAATAACTGCATTATATGGGTAATAATGCATGTTATATTGATGATAATTAAAGTAGTAAGTATATTTATTACAGTTCTATCGATAATAACTGCATAATATGGGTAATAATGCATGTTATATTGATAATAATATAAGTAATAAGTATAATTATTACAGTTCTAGCGATAATAACTCCATTATATGGGTAATAATGCATGTTATATTGATAATAATATAAGTAATAAGTATAATTATTACAGTTCTAGCGATAATAACTCCATTATATGGGTAATAATGCATGTTATATTGATAATAATATAAGCACTAAGTATATTTATTACAGTTCTATCGATAATAACTGCATAATATGGGTAATAATGCATGTTATATTGATAATAATATAAGTAATAAGTATAATTATTACAATTCTAGCGATAGTAACTGCATTATATGGGTAATAATGCATGTTATATTGATAATATCGGGAGTAATAAGAATAGTTATTATAGTTCTAGCGATAATAATAGTAAAATATGGCTAATAGTGCATGTTATATTGATAATAATAAAAGTAATAAGTATATTTATTATACTTCTGTCGATAATAACTGCATTATATGCGTGATAATGCATGTTATATTGATAATAATGTAAGTAATAAGTATAATTATTACAGTTCTAGCTATAATAGCTCCATTATATAGGTAATAATGCATGTTATATTGATAATAATATAAGTATTAAGTATAATTATTACAATTCTAGCGGTCGTAACTGCATTATATGGGTAATAATGCATGTTATATTGATAATATCGGGAGTAATAAGTATAATTATTATAGTTATAGCGATAATAATAGTAAAATGTGCCTAATAGTGCATGTTATATTGATAATAATAAAAGCAATAAGTATATTTATTATACTTCTGTCGATAATAACTGCATTATATGGGTGATAATGCATGTTATATTGATAATAATGTAAGTAATAAGTATAATTATTACAGTTCTAGCGATAATAACTGCATTGTATGCGTATTAATGCATGTTATATTGATAATATCGGGAGTAATAAGTATAATTATTATAGTTCTAACGATAATAATAGTAAAATATGGCTAATAGTGCATGTCATATTGATAATAATAAAAGTAATAAGTATATTTGTTACAGTTCTATCGATAATAACTGCATAATATGGGTAATAATGCATGTTATATTGATAATAATATAAGTAATAAGTATAATTATTACAGTTCTGGCGATAATTTCTGCATTATATCGGTAATAATGCATGTTATATTGATAATAATATAAGTGATGAGTATAATTATTACAGTTCTAGCGATAATAACTCCATTATATGGGTAATAATGCATGTTATATTGATAATAATATAAGTAATAAGTATAATTATTACAGTTCTAGCGATAATAGCTGCATAATATGGGTAATAATGCACGTTATTTTGCTAATAATATAAGTAATAAGTATAATCATTACAGTTCTAGCGATAATAACTCCATTATATGGATAATAATGCATGTCATATTGATAATATCGGGAGTAATAAGTTTAATTAATATAGTTCTAGCGATAATAATTGTACAATATGACTAATAGTGCATGTTATATTGATAATAATAAAAGTAATAAGTATGTTTATTACAGTTCTATCGATTATAACTGCATAATATGGGTAATAATGCCTGTTATATTGATAATAATATAAGTAATAAGTATAATTATTACAGTTCTAGCGATAATAACCCCATTATATGGGTAATAATGCATGTCATATTGATAATATCGGGAGTAATAAGTATAATTATTACAGTTCCAGCGATGAGAACTGCATTATATGGGTAATAATGGATGTTATATTGATAATATCGGGAGTAATAAGTATAATTATTACAGTCCTAGCGATAATACTAGTAAAATATGGCTAAGAGTGCCTGTTATATTGATAAGAATAAAAGTAATAAGTATATTTATTATACTTCTGTCGATAATAACTGCATTATTCTGGTAATAATGCATGTTATATTGATAATAATAAAAGTAATAAGTATATTTATTATAGTTCTATCGATAATAACTGCATAATATGGGTAGTAATGGATGTTATATTGGTAATATCGGGAGTAATAAGTATAATTATTACAGTTCTAGCGATAATGCTAGTAAAATAAGGCTAAGAGTGCCTGTTATATTGATAATAATAAAAGTAATAAGTATATTTATTATACTTCTGTCGGTAATAACTGCATAATATGGGTAATAATGCATGTTATATTGATAATAATAAAAGTAATAAGTATATTTATTATAGTTCTATCGATAGTAACTGCATAATATGGGTAACAATGCATGTTATATTGATGATAATGAAAGTAGTATGTATATTTATTACAGTTCTATCGATAATAACTGCATAATATGGGTAGTAATGCATGTTATATTGATAATAATAAAAGTAATAAGTATATTTATTATAGTTCAATCGATAATAACTGCATAATATGGGTAATAATGCATGTTATATTGATGATAATAAAAATAATACGTATATTTAGTATAGTTCTAGCTATAATAACTGCATAATATGGGTAATAATGCATGTTATATTGATAATAATATAAGTGGTAAGTATAATTATTACAGTTCTGGCGATAATAACTGCATTATATCGGTAATAATGCACGTTATATTGCTAATAATATAAGTAATAAGTATAATTATTACAGTTCTAGCGATAATAACTGCATTATATGGGTAATAATGCATGGTATATTGATAATAATAAAAGTAATATGTATATTTATTATAGTTCTATCGATAATAACTGCATAATATGCGTAATAATGCATGTTATATTGATAATAATATAAGTAATAAGTATAATTATTACAATTCTAGCGATAGTAACTGCATTATATGGGTAATAATGCATGTTATATTGATAATATCGGGAGTAATAAGTATAATTATTATAGTTCTAGCGATAATAATAGTAAAATATGGCTAATAGTGCATGTTATATTGATAATAATAAAAGTAATAAGTATATTTCTTATACTTCTGTCGATAATAACTGCATTATATGGGTAATAATGCATGTTATATTGATGATAATTAAAGTAGTAAGTATATTTATTACAGTTCTATCGATAATAACTGCATAATATGGGTAATAATGCATGTTATATTGATAATAATATAAGTAATAAGTATAATTATTACAGTTCTAGCGATAATAACTCCATTATATGGGTAATAATGCATGTTATATTGATAATAATATAAGTAATGAGTATAATTATTACAGTTCTAGCGATAATAACTCCATTATATGGGTAATAATGCATGTTATATTGATAATAATATAAGCACTAAGTATATTTATTACAGTTCTATCGATAATAACTGCATAATATGGGTAATAATGCATGTTATATTGATAATAATATAAGTAATAAGTATAATTATTACAATTCTAGCGATAGTAACTGCATTATATGGGTAATAATGCATGTTATATTGATAATATCGGGAGTAATAAGAATAGTTATTATAGTTCTAGCGATAATAATAGTAAAATATGGCTAATAGTGCATGTTATATTGATAATAATAAAAGTAATAAGTATATTTATTATACTTCTGTCGATAATAACTGCATTATATGCGTGATAATGCATGTTATATTGATAATAATGTAAGTAATAAGTATAATTATTACAGTTCTAGCTATAATAGCTCCATTATATAGGTAATAATGCATGTTATATTGATAATAATATAAGTATTAAGTATAATTATTACAATTCTAGCGGTCGTAACTGCATTATATGGGTAATAATGCATGTTATATTGATAATATCGGGAGTAATAAGTATAATTATTATAGTTATAGCGATAATAATAGTAAAATGTGGCTAATAGTGCATGTTATATTGATAATAATAAAAGCAATAAGTATATTTATTATACTTCTGTCGATAATAACTGCATTATATGGGTGATAATGCATGTTATATTGATAATAATGTAAGTAATAAGTATAATTATTACAGTTCTAGCGATAATAACTGCATTGTATGCGTAATAATGCATGTTATATTGATAATATCGGGAGTAATAAGTATAATTATTATAGTTATAGCGATAATAATAGTAAAATGTGGCTAATAGTGCATGTTATATTGATAATAATGTAAGTAATAAGTATAATTATTACAGTTCTAGCGATAATAACTGCATTGTATGCGTAATAATGCATGTTATATTGATAATATCGGGAGTAATAAGTATAATTATTATAGTTCTAGCGATAATAGTTGTACAATATGGCTAATAGTGCATGTTATATTGATAATAATAAAAGTAATGAGTATATTTATTATAGTTCTATCGATAATAACTGCATAATATGGGTAATAATGCATGTTATATTGATGATAATAAAAGTAATACGTATATTTATTATAGTTCTATCGATAATAACTGCATAATATTGGTAATAATGCATGCTATATTGATGATAATAAAAGTAATACGTATATTTATTATAGTTCTAGCTATAATAACTGCATAATATGGGTAATAATGCATGTTATATTGATAATAATATTTGTAATAAGTATAACTATTACAGTTCTAGCGATAATAACTCCATTATTTAGGTAATAATGCATGTTATATTGATGATAATAAAAGTACTAAGTATATTTATTATAGTTCTAGCGATTATAACTGCATAATATGCGTAATAATGCATGTTATATTGATAATAATATAAGTAATAAGTATAATTATTAAAGTTCTAGCGATAATAACCCCATTATATGGGTAATAATGCATGTCATATTGATAATATCGGGAGTAATAAGTATAATTATTACAGTTCCAGCGATGAGAACTGCATTATATGGGTAATAATGGATGTTATATTGATAATATCGGGAGTAATAAGTATAATTATTACAGTCCTAGCGATAATACTAGTAAAATATGGCTAAGAGTGCCTGTTATATTGATAATAATAAAAGTAATAAGTATATTTATTATACTTCTGTCGATAATAACTGCATTATATGGGTAATAATGCATGGTATATTGATAATAATAAAAGTAATAAGTATATTTATTACAGTTCTATCGATAATAACTGCATAATATGCGTAATAATGCATGTTATATTGATAATAATATAAGTAATAAGTATAATTATTACAATTCTAGCGATAGTAACTGCATTATATGGGTAATAATGCATGTCATATTGATAATATCGGGAGTAATAAGTTTAATTATTACAGTCCTAGCGATAATACTAGTAAAATATGGCTAAGAGTGCCTGTTATATTGATAATAATAAAAGTAATAAGTATATTTCTTATACTTCTGTCGATAATAACTGCATTATATGGGTAATAAGGCTTGTTATAATGATAATAATATAAGTAAGAAGTATAATTATTACAGTTTTAGCGATAATAACTGCATTATATGGGTAATAATGCATGTTATATTGATGATAATAAAAGTAGTAAGCATATTTATTATAGTTCTAGCGGTTATAACTGCATAATATGGGTAATAATGCATGTTATATTGAGAATAATATAAGTAATAAGTATAATTGTTACAGTTCTATCGATAATAACTGCATAATATGGGTAATAATGCATGTTACATTGATAATATCGGGAGTAATAGGTATAATTATTATAGTTCTAGCGATAATAATAGTAAAATATGGCTAATAATGCATGTTATATTGATAATAATAAAAGTAATAAGTATATTTATTATAATCCTATCGATAATAACTGCATAATATGGGTAATAATGCATGTTATATTGATGATAATAAAAGTACTAAGTATATTTATTATAGTTCTAGCGATTATAACTGCATAATATGCGTAATAATGCATGTTATATTGATAATAATATAAGTAATAAGTATAATTATTAAAGTTCTAGCGATAATAACCCCATTATATGGGTAATAATGCATGTCATATTGATAATATCGGGAGTAATAAGTATAATTATTACAGTTCCAGCGATGAGAACTGCATTATATGGGTAATAATGCATGTTATATTGATAATATCGGGAGTAATAAGAATAGTTATTATAGTTCTAGCGATAATAATAGTAAAATATGGCTAATAGTGCATGTTATATTGATAATAATAAAAGTAATAAGTATATTTATTATACTTCTGTCGATAATAACTGCATTATATGCGTGATAATGCATGTTATATTGATAATAATGTAAGTAATAAGTATAATTATTACAGTTCTAGCTATAATAGCTCCATTATATAGGTAATAATGCATGTTATATTGATAATAATATAAGTATTAAGTATAATTATTACAATTCTAGCGGTCGTAACTGCATTATATGGGTAATAATGCATGTTATATTGATAATATCGGGAGTAATAAGTATAATTATTATAGTTATAGCGATAATAATAGTAAAATGTGGCTAATAGTGCATGTTATATTGATAATAATAAAAGCAATAAGTATATTTATTATACTTCTGTCGATAATAACTGCATTATATGGGTGATAATGCATGTTATATTGATAATAATGTAAGTAATAAGTATAATTATTACAGTTCTAGCGATAATAACTGCATTGTATTGCTAATAATGCATGTTATATTGATAATATCGGGAGTAATAAGTATAATTATTATAGTTCTAGCGATAATAGTTGTACAATATGGCTAATAGTGCATGTTATATTGATAATAATAAAAGTAATGAGTATATTTATTATAGTTCTATCGATAATAACTGCATAATATGGGTAATAATGCATGTTATATTGATGATAATAAAAGTAATACGTATATTTATTATAGTTCTATCGATAATAACTGCATAATATTGGTAATAATGCATGCTATATTGATGATAATAAAAGTAATACGTATATTTATTATAGTTCTAGCTATAATAACTGCATAATATGGGTAATAATGCATGTTATATTGATAATAATATTTGTAATAAGTATAACTATTACAGTTCTAGCGATAATAACTCCATTATTTAGGTAATAATGCATGTTATATTGATGATAATAAAAGTACTAAGTATATTTATTATAGTTCTAGCGATTATAACTGCATAATATGCGTAATAATGCATGTTATATTGATAATAATATAAGTAATAAGTATAATTATTAAAGTTCTAGCGATAATAACCCCATTATATGGGTAATAATGCATGTCATATTGATAATATCGGGAGTAATAAGTATAATTATTACAGTTCCAGCGATGAGAACTGCATTATATGGGTAATAATGGATGTTATATTGATAATATCGGGAGTAATAAGTATAATTATTACAGTCCTAGCGATAATACTAGTAAAATATGGCTAAGAGTGCCTGTTATATTGATAATAATAAAAGTAATAAGTATATTTATTATACTTCTGTCGATAATAACTGCATTATATGGGTAATAATGCATGGTATATTGATAATAATAAAAGTAATAAGTATATTTATTACAGTTCTATCGATAATAACTGCATAATATGCGTAATAATGCATGTTATATTGATAATAATATAAGTAATAAGTATAATTATTACAATTCTAGCGATAGTAACTGCATTATATGGGTAATAATGCATGTCATATTGATAATATCGGGAGTAATAAGTTTAATTATTACAGTCCTAGCGATAATACTAGTAAAATATGGCTAAGAGTGCCTGTTATATTGATAATAATAAAAGTAATAAGTATATTTCTTATACTTCTGTCGATAATAACTGCATTATATGGGTAATAAGGCTTGTTATAATGATAATAATATAAGTAATAAGTATAATTGTTACAGTTCTATCGATAATAACTGCATAATATGGGTAATAATGCATGTTACATTGATAATATCGGGAGTAATAGGTATAATTATTATAGTTCTAGCGATAATAATAGTAAAATATGGCTAATAATGCATGTTATATTGATAATAATAAAAGTAATAAGTATATTTATTATAATCCTAACGATAATAACTGCATAATATGGGTAATAATGCATGTTATATTGATGATAATAAAAGTACTAAGTATATTTATTATAGTTCTAGCGATTATAACTGCATAATATGCGTAATAATGCATGTTATATTGATAATAATATAAGTAATAAGTATAATTATTAAAGTTCTAGCGATAATAACCCCATTATATGGGTAATAATGCATGTCATATTGATAATATCGGGAGTAATAAGTATAATTATTACAGTTCCAGCGATGAGAACTGCATTATATGGGTAATAATGCATGTTATATTGATAATATCGGGAGTAATAAGTATAATTATTATAGTTATAGCGATAATAATAGTAAAATGTGGCTAATAGTGCATGTTATATTGATAATAATAAAAGCAATAAGTATATTTATTATACTTCTGTCGATAATAACTGCATTATATGGGTGATAATGCATGTTATATTGATAATAATGTAAGTAATAAGTATAATTATTACAGTTCTAGCGATAATAACTGCATTGTATGCGTAATAATGCATGTTATATTGATAATATCGGGAGTAATAAGTATAATTATTATAGTTCTAACGATAATAATAGTAAAATATGGCTAATAGTGCATGTCATATTGATAATAATAAAAGTAATAAGTATATTTGTTACAGTTCTATCGATAATAACTGCATTATATGGGTAATAATGCATGTTATATTGATAATAATATATGTAATAAGTATAACTATTACAGTTCTAGCGATAATAACTCCATTATATAGGTAATAATGCATGTTATATTGATGATAATAAAAGTACTAAGTATATTTATTATAGTTCTAGCGATTATAACTGCATAATATGCGTAATAATGCATGTTATATTGATAATAATTAAGTAATAAGTATAATTATTAAAGTTCTAGCGATAATAACCCCATTATATGGGTAATAATGCATGTCATATTGATAATATCGGGAGTAATAAGTATAATTATTACAGTTCCAGCGATGAGAACTGCATTATATGGGTAATAATGGATGTTATATTGGTAATAATAAAAGCAATAAATATATTTATTATAGTTCTATCGGTAATAACTGCATAATATGCGTAATAATGCAATGTTATATTGATAATAATATAAGTAATATGTATAATTATTACAATTCTAGCGATAGTAACTGCATTATATGGGTAATAATGCATGTTATATTGATAATATCGGGAGTAATAAGTATAATTATTATTGTTCTAGCGATAATAATAGTAAAATATGGCTAATAGTGCATGTTATATTGATAATAATAAAAGTAATAAGTATATTTCTTATACTTCTGTCGATAATAACTGCATTATATGGGTAATAAGGCTTGTTATAATGATAATAATATAAGTAATAAGTATAATTATTACAGTTTTAGCGATAATAACTGCATTATATGGGTAATAATGCATGTTATATTGATGATAATAAAAGGGTTAAGCATATTTATTATAGTTCTAGCGGTTATAACTGCATAATATGGGTAATAATGCATGTTATATTGAGAATAATATAAGTAATAAGTATAATTGTTACAGTTCTATCGATAATAACTGCATAATATGGGTAATAATGCATGTTACATTGATAATATCGGGAGTAATAAGTATAATTATTATAGTTCTAGCGATAATAATAGTAAAATATGGCTAATAATGCATGTTATATTGATAATAATAAAAGTAATAAGTATATTTATTATAATCCTATCGATAATAACTGCATAATATGGGTAATAATGCATGTTATATTGATAATAATATAAGTAATAAGTATAATTATTAAAGTTCTAGCGATAATAACCCCATTATATGGGTAATAATGCATGTCATATTGATAATATCGGGAGTAATAAGTATAATTATTACAGTTCCAGCGATGAGAACTGCATTATATGGGTAATAGTGGATGTTATATTGATAATATCGGGAGTAATAAGTATAATTATTACAGTCCTAGCGATAATACTAGTAAAATATGGCTAAGAGTGCCTGTTATATTGATAATAATAAAAGTAATAAGTATATTTATTATACTTCTGTCGATAATAACTGCATTATATGTGTAATAATGCATGTTATATTGATAATAATAAAAGTAATAAGTATATTTATTATAGTTCTATCGATAATAACTGCATAATATGGGTAATAGTGCATGTTATATTGATAATAATATAAGTAATAGGTATATTTATTACAGTTCTAGCGATTATATCTTCATAATATGCGTAATAATGCATGTTATATTGATAATAATAAAAGTAAAAAATATATTTAATACAGTTCTATCGATAATAACTGCATAATATGGGTAGTAATGGATGTTATATTAAAAATATCGGGAGTAATAAGTATAATTATTACAGTTCGAGCGATAATACTAGTAAAATAAGGCTAAGAGTGCCTGTTATATTGATAATAATAAGAGTAATAAGTATATTTATTTTACTTCTGTCGATAATAACTGCATTATATGGGTAATAATGCATGTTATATTCATAATAATATAAGTAATAAGTATAATTATTACAGTTCTAGCGATAATAACTGCATTGTATGCGTAATAATGCATGTTATATTGATAATATCGGGAGTAATAAGTATAATTATTATAGTTCTAACGATAATAATAGTAAAATATGGCTAATAGTGCATGTCATATTGATAATAATAAAAGTAATAAGTATATTTGTTACAGTTCTATCGATAATAACTGCATTATATGGGTAATAATGCATGTTATATTGATAATAATATATGTAATAAGTATAATTATTACAATTCTAGCGATAGTAACTGCATTATATGGGTAATAATGCATGTTATATTGATAATATCGGGAGTAATAAGTATAATTATTATAGTTCTAGCGATAATAATAGTAAAATATGGCTAATAGTGCATGTTATATTGATAATAATAAAAGTAATAAGTATATTTCTTATACTTCTGTCGATAATAACTGCATTATATGGGTAATAAGGCTTGTTATAATGATAATAATATAAGTAATAAGTATAATTATTACAGTTTTAGCGATAATAACTGCATTATATGGGTAATAATGCATGTTATATTGTTGATAATAAAAGTAATAAGTATAATTATTAAAGTTCTAGCGATAATAACCCCATTATATGGGTAATAATGCATGTCATATTGATAATATCGGGAGTAATAAGTATAATTATTACAGTTCCAGCGATGAGAACTGCATTATATGGGTAATAATGCATGTTATATTGATAATATCGGGAGTAATAAGTATAATTATTATAGTTATAGCGATAATAATAGTAAAATGTGGCTAATAGTGCATGTTGTATTGATAATAATAAAAGCAATAAGTATATTTATTATACTTCTGTCGATAATAACTGCATTATATGGGTGATAATGCATGTTATATTGATAATAATGTAAGTAATAAGTATAATTATTACAGTTCTAGCGATAATAACTGCATTGTATGCGTAATAATGCATGTTATATTGATAATATCGGGAGTAATAAGTATAATTATTATAGTTCTAACGATAATAGTTGTAAAATATGGCTAATAGTGCATGTCATATTGATAATAATAAAAGTAATAAGTATATTTGTTACAGTTCTATCGATAATAACTGCATAATATGGGTAATAATGCACGTTATATTCATGATAATAAAAGTAATACGTATATTTATTATAGGTCTACCGATAATAACTGCATTATATGCGTAATAATCCATGTTATATTGATAATATCGGGAGTAATAAGTATAATTATTACAGTTCTAGCGATAATACTAGTAAAATATGCCTAAGAGTGCCGGTTATATTGATAATAATAAAAGTAATAAGTATATTTATTATACTTCTGTCGATAATAACTGCATTATATGGGTAATAATGCATGTTATATTGATAATAATATATGTAATAAGTATAACTATTACAGTTCTAGCAATAATAACTCCATTATATAGGTAATAATGCATGTTATATTGATGATAATAAAAGTACTAAGTATATTTATTATAGTTCTAGCGATTATAACTGCATAGTATGCGTAATAATGCATGTTATATTGATAATAATATAAGTAATAAGTATAATTATTAAAGTTCTAGCGATAATAACCCCATTATATGGGTAATAATGCATGTCATATTGATAATATCGGGAGTAATAAGTATAATTATTACAGTTCCAGCGATGAGAACTGCATTATATGGGTAATAATGGATGTTATATTGATAATATCGGGAGTAATAAGTATAATTATTACAGTCCTAGCGATAATACTAGTAAAATATGGCTAAGAGTGCCTGTTATATTGATAATAATAAAAGTAATAAGTATATTTATTATACTTCTGTCGATAATAACTGCATTATATGGGCAATAATGCATGTTATATTGATAATAATATATGTAATAAGTATAACTATTACAGTTCTAGCAATAATAACTCCATTATATAGGTAATAATGCATGTTATATTGATGATAATAAAAGTACTAAGTATATTTATTATAGTTCTAGCGATTATAACTGCATAATATGCGTAATAATGCATGTTATATTGATAATAATATAAGTAATAAGTATAATTATTAAAGTTCTAGCGATAATAACCCCATTATATGGGTAATAATGCATGTCATATTGATAATATCGGGAGTAATAAGTATAATTATTACAGTTCTAGCCATAATAACTGCATAATATGGGTAATAATGCACGTTATATTCCTAATAATATCAGTAATAAGTATAATAGTTACAGTTCTAGCGATAATAACTGCATTATATGGGTAAGTATGCATGTTATATTGATAATATCGGGAGTAATAAGCATAATTATTATAGTTCTGGCGATAATACTAGTAAAATATGGCTAAGAGTGCCTGTTATATTGATAATAATAAAAGTAATAAATATATTTATTATACTTCTGTCAATAATAACTGCATTATATGGGTAATAGTGCATGTTACATTGATAATAAAAAAAGTAATAAGTATATTTATTATAGTTCTATCGATAATAACTGCATAATATGGGTAATAATGCATGTTATATTGACAATAATATAAGTAATAAGTATATTTATTATAGTTCTAGCGATTATAACTTCATAATATGCGTAACAATGCATGTTATATTGATAATAATAAAAGTAAAAAGTATATTTAATACAGTTCTATCGATAATAACTGCATAATATGGGTAGTAATGGATGTTATATTAAAAATATCGGGAGTAATAAGTATAATTATTACAGTTCTAGCGATAATACTAGTAAAATAAGGCTAAGAGTGCCTGTTATATTGATAATAATAAAAGTAATAAGTATATTTATTATACTTCTGTCGATAATAACTGCATTATATGCGTGATAATGCATGTTATATTGATAATAATGTAAGTAATAAGTATAATTATTACAGTTCTAGCTATAATAGCTCCATTATATAGGTAATAATGCATGTTATATTGATAATAATATAAGTATTAAGTATAATTATTACAATTCTAGCGGTCGTAACTGCATTATATGGGTAATAATGCATGTTATATTGATAATATCGGGAGTAATAAGTATAATTATTATAGTAATAGCGATAATAATAGTAAAATGTGGCTAATAGTGCATGTTATATTGATAATAATAAAAGCAATAAGTATATTTATTATAGTTCTATCGATAATAACTGCATAATATGGGTAATACTGCATGTTATATTGATGATAATAAAAGTAATACGTATATTTATTATAGTTCTAGCTATAATAACTGCATAATATGGGTAATAATGCATGTTATATGGATAATAATATAAGTAATAACTATAATTATTACAGTTCTAGGGATAATAACTGTATTATATGGGTAATAATGCATGTTATATTGATGATAATAAAAGTACTAAGTATATTTATTATAGTTTTAGCGATAATAACTGCACAATATGTTTAATAATGCATGTTATATTGATAATAATATAAGTAATAAGTATAATTATTACAGTTCTAGTGATAATAACTCCATTATATGGTTAATAATGCATGTTATATTGATAATAATATAAGTGATGAGTATAATTATTACAGTTCTAGCGATAATACTAGTAAAATAAGGCTAAGAGTGCCTGTTATATTGATAATAATAAAAGTAATAAGTATATTTATTATACTTCTGTCGATAATAACTGCATTATATGGGTAATAAGGCTTGTTATAATGATAATAATATAAGTAATAAGTATAATTATTACAGTTTTAGCGATAATAACTGCATTATATGGGTAATAATGCATGTTATATTGTTGATAATAAAAGTAATAAGTATAATTATTAAAGTTCTAGCGATAATAACCCCATATATGGGTAATAATGCATGTCATATTGATAATATCGGGAGTAATAAGTATAATTATTACAGTTCCAGCGATGAGAACTGCATTATATGGGTAATAATGCATGTTATATTGATAATATCGGGAGTAATAAGTATAATTATTATAGTTATAGCGATAATAATAGTAAAATGTGGCTAATAGTGCATGTTGTATTGATAATAATAAAAGCAATAAGTATATTTATTATACTTCTGTCGATAATAACTGCATTATATGGGTGATAATGCATGTTATATTGATAATAATGTAAGTAATAAGTATAATTATTACAGTTCTAGCGATAATAACTGCATTGTATGCGTAATAATGCATGTTATATTGATAATATCGGGAGTAATAAGTATAATTATTATAGTTCTAACGATAATAGTTGTAAAATATGGCTAATAGTGCATGTCATATTGATAATAATAAAAGTAATAAGTATATTTGTTACAGTTCTATCGATAATAACTGCATAATATGGGTAATAATGCACGTTATATTCATGATAATAAAAGTAATACGTATATTTATTATAGGTCTACCGATAATAACTGCATTATATGCGTAATAATCCATGTTATATTGATAATATCGGGAGTAATAAGTATACTTATTACAGTTCTAGCGATAATACTAGTAAAATATGCCTAAGAGTGCCGGTTATATTGATAATAATAAAAGTAATAAGTATATTTATTATACTTCTGTCGATAATAACTGCATTATATGGGTAATAATGCATGTTATATTGATAATAATATATGTAATAAGTATAACTATTACAGTTCTAGCAATAATAACTCCATTATATAGGTAATAATGCATGTTATATTGATGATAATAAAAGTACTAAGTATATTTATTATAGTTCTAGCGATTATAACTGCATAATATGCGTAATAATGCATGTTATATTGATAATAATATAAGTAATAAGTATAATTATTAAAGTTCTAGCGATAATAACCCCATTATATGGGTAATAATGCATGTCATATTGATAATATCGGGAGTAATAAGTATAATTATTACAGTTCCAGCGATGAGAACTGCATTATATGGGTAATAATGGATGTTATATTGATAATATCGGGAGTAATAAGTATAATTATTACAGTCCTAGCGATAATACTAGTAAAATATGGCTAAGAGTGCCTGTTATATTGATAATAATAAAAGTAATAAGTATATTTATTATACTTCTGTCGATAATAACTGCATTATATGGGTAATAATGCATGGTATATTGATAATAATAAAAGTAATAAGTATATTTATTATAGTTCTATCGATAATAACTGCATAATATGGGTAATAACGCATGTTATATTGATAATAATATAAGTAATAGGTATATTTATTATAGTTCTAGCGATTATATCTTCATAATATGCGTAATAATGCATTTTATATTGATAATAATAAAAGTAAAAAATATATTTAATACAGTTCTATCGATAATAACTGCATAATATGGGTAGTAATGGATGTTATATTGATAATATCGGGAGTAATAAGTATAATTATTACAGTTCTAGCCATAATAACTGCATAATATGGGTAATAATGCACGTTATATTCCTAATAATATCAGTAATAAGTATAATAGTTACAGTTCTAGCGATAATAACTGCATTATATGGGTAAGTATGCATGTTATATTGATAATATCGGGAGTAATAAGCATAATTATTATAGTTCTGGCGATAATACTAGTAAAATATGGCTAAGAGTGCCTGTTATATTGATAATAATAAAAGTAATAAATATATTTATTATACTTCTGTCAATAATAACTGCATTATATGGGTAATAGTGCATGTTACATTGATATTAAAAAAAGTAATAAGTATATTTATTATAGTTCTATCGATAATAACTGCATAATATGGGTAATAATGCATGTTATATTGACAATAATATAAGTAATAAGTATATTTATTATAGTTCTAGCGATTATAACTTCATAATATGCGTAACAATGCATGTTATATTGATAATAATAAAAGTAAAAAGTATATTTAATACAGTTCTATCGATAATAACTGCATAATATGGGTAGTAATGGATGTTATATTAAAAATATCGGGAGTAATAAGTATAATTATTACAGTTCTAGCGATAATACTAGTAAAATAAGGCTAAGAGTGCCTGTTATATTGATAATAATAAAAGTAATAAGTATATTTATTATACTTCTGTCGATAATAACTGCATTATATGCGTGATAATGCATGTTATATTGATAATAATGTAAGTAATAAGTATAATTATTACAGTTCTAGCTATAATAGCTCCATTATATAGGTAATAATGCATGTTATATTGATAATAATATAAGTATTAAGTATAATTATTACAATTCTAGCGGTCGTAACTGCATTATATGGGTAATAATGCATGTTATATTGATAATATCGGGAGTAATAAGTATAATTATTATAGTAATAGCGATAATAATAGTAAAATGTGGCTAATAGTGCATGTTATATTGATAATAATAAAAGCAATAAGTATATTTATTATAGTTCTATCGATAATAACTGCATAATATGGGTAATACTGCATGTTATATTGATGATAATAAAAGTAATACGTATATTTATTATAGTTCTAGCTATAATAACTGCATAATATGGGTAATAATGCATGTTATATGGATAATAATATAAGTAATAACTATAATTATTACAGTTCTAGGGATAATAACTGTATTATATGGGTAATAATGCATGTTATATTGATGATAATAAAAGTACTAAGTATATTTATTATAGTTTTAGCGATAATAACTGCACAATATGTTTAATAATGCATGTTATATTGATAATAATATAAGTAATAAGTATAATTATTACAGTTCTAGCGATAATAACTCCATTATATGGTTAATAATGCATGTTATATTGATAATAATATAAGTGATGAGTATAATTATTACAGTTCTAGCGATAATACTAGTAAAATAAGGCTAAGAGTGCCTGTTATATTGATAATAATAAAAGTAATAAGTATATTTATTATACTTCTGTCGATAATAACTGCATTATATGCGTGATAATGCATGTTATATTGATAATAATGTAAGTAATAAGTATAATTATTACAGTTCTAGCTATAATAGCTCCATTATATAGGTAATAATGCATGTTATATTGATAATAATATAAGTATTAAGTATAATTATTACAATTCTAGCGGTCGTAACTGCATTATATGGGTAATAATGCATGTTATATTGAGAATATCGGGAGTAATAAGTATAATTATTATAGTTATAGCGATAATAATAGTAAAATGTGGCTAATAGTGCATGTTATATTGATAATAATAAAAGCAATAAGTATATTTATTATAGTTCTATCGATAATAACTGCATAATATGGGTAATACTGCATGTTATATTGATGATAATAAAAGTAATACGTATATTTATTATAGTTCTAGCTATAATAACTGCATAATATGGGTAATAATGCATGTTATATGGATAATAATATAAGTAATAACTATAATTATTACAGTTCTAGGGATAATAACTGTATTATATGGGTAATAATGCATGTTATATTGATGATAATAAAAGTAATAAGTATATTTATTATAGTTCTATCGATAATAACTGCATAATATGGGTAGTAATGGATGTTATATTGGTAATATCGGGAGTAATAAGTATAATTATTACAGTTCTAGCGATAATGCTAGTAAAATAAGGCTAAGAGTGCCTGTTATATTGATAACAATAAAAGTAATGAGTATATTTATTATACTTCTGTCGATAATAACTGCATAATATGGGTAATAATGCATGTTATATTGATAATAATAAAAGTAATAAGTATATTTATTATAGTTCTATCGATAATAACTGCACAATATGGGTAATAATGCATGTTATATTGATAATAATAAAAGTAATAAGTATATTTATTACAGTTCTATCGATTATAACTGCATAATATGGGTAATAATGCCTGTTATATTGATAATAATATAAGTAATAAGTATAATTATTACAGTTCTAGCGATAATAATTGTACAATATGACTAATAGTGCATGTTATATTGATAATAATAAAAGTAATAAGTATATTTATTACAGTTCTATCGATTATAACTGCATAATATGGGTAATAATGCCTGTTATATTGATAATAATATAAGTAATAAGTATAATTATTACAGTTCTAGCGATAATAACCCCATTATATGGGTAATAATGCATGTCATATTGATAATAATAAAAGTAATAAGTATATTTATTATAGTTCTATCGATAATAACTGCACAATATGGGTAATAATGCATGTTATATTGATGATAACAAAAATAATACGTATATTTATTATAGTTCTAGCTATAATAACTGCATAATATGGGTAATAATGCATGTTATATTGATAATAATATAAGTAATAAGTATAATTATTACAGTTCTGGCGATAATAACTGCATTATATCGGTAATAATGCACGTTATATTGCTAATAATATAAGTAATAAGTATAATTATTACAGTTCTAGCGATAATAACTGCATTATATGGGTAATAATGCATGGTATATTGATAATAATAAAAGTAATAAGTATAATTATTACAGTTCTAGCGATAATAGCTGCATCATATGGGTAATAATGCACGTTATTTTGCTAATAATATAAGTAATAAGTATAATCATTACAGTTCTAGCGATAATAACTCCATTATATGGATAATAATGCATGTCATATTGATAATATTGGGAGTAATAAGTATAATTATTATAGTACTAGCGATAATAATTGTACAATATGACTAATAGTGCATGTTATATTGATAATAATAAAAGTAATAAGTATATTTATTACAGTTCTATCGATTATAACTGCATAATATGGGTAATAATGCCTGTTATATTGATAATAATATAAGTAATAAGTATAATTATTACAGTTCTAGCGATAATAACCCCATTATATGGGTAATAATGCATGTCATATTGATAATATCGGGAGTAATAAGTATAATTATTACAGTTCCAGCGATGAGAACTGCATTACATGGGTAATACTGGATGTTATATTGATAATATCGGGAGTAATAAGTATAATTATTACAGTCCTAGCGATAATACTAGTAAAATATGGCTAAGAGTGCCTGTTATATTGATAAGAATAAAAGTAATAAGTATATTTATTATACTTCTGTCGATAATAACTGCATTATTCTGGTAATAATGCATGTTATATTGATAATAATAAAAGTAATAAGTATATTTATTATAGTTCTATCGATAATAACTGCATAATATGGGTAGTAATGGATGTTATATTGGTAATATCGGGAGTAATAAGTATAATTATTACAGTTCTAGCGATAATGCTAGTAAAATAAGGCTAAGAGTGCCTGTTATATTGATAATAATAAAAGTAATGAGTATATTTATTATACTTCTGTCGATAATAACTGCATAATATGGGTAATAATGCATGTTATATTGATAATAATAAAAGTAATAAGTATATTTATTATAGTTCTATCGATAATAACTGCACAATATGGGTAATAATGCATGTTATATTGATAATATCGGGAGTAATAAGTATAATTATTACAGTTCCAGCGATGAGAATTGCATTATATGGGTAATAATGGATGTTATATTGATAATATCGGGAGTAATAAGTATAATTATTACAGTCCTAGCGATAATACTAGTAAAATATGGCTAAGAGTGCCTGTTATATTGATAAGAATAAAAGTAATAAGTATATTTATTATACTTCTGTCGATAATAACTGCATTATTCTGGTAATAATGCATGTTATATTGATAATAATAAAAGTAATAAGTATATTTATTATAGTTCTATCGATAATAACTGCATAATATGGGTAGTAATGGATGTTATATTGGTAATATCGGGAGTAATAAGTATAATTATTACAGTTCTAGCGATAATGCTAGTAAAATAAGGCTAAGAGTGCCTGTTATATTGATAATAATAAAAGTAATAAGTATATTTATTATACTTCTGTCGATAGTAACTGCATAATATGGGTAATAATGCATGTTATATTGATAATAATAAAAGTAATAAGTATATTTATTATAGTTCTATCGATAGTAACTGCATAATATGGGTAATAATGCATGTTATATTGATGATAATGAAAGAAGTATGTATATTTATTACAGTTCTATCGATAATAACTGCATAATATGGGTAGTAAAGCATGTTATATTGATAATAATAAAAGTAATAAGTATATTTATTATAGTTCTATCGATAATAACTGCATAATATGGGTAATAATGCATGTTATATTGATGATAACAAAAATAATACGTATATTTATTATAGTTCTAGCTATAATAACTGCATAATATGGGTAATAATGCATGTTATATTGATAATAATATAAGTAATAAGTATAATTATTACAGTTCTGGCGATAATAACTGCATTATATCGGTAATAATGCACGTTATATTGCTAATAATATAAGTAATAAGTATAATTATTACAGTTCTAGCGATAATAACTGCATTATATGGGTAATAATGCATGGTATATTGATAATAATAAAAGTAATAAGTATAATTATTACAGTTCTAGCGATAATAGCTGCATCATATGGGTAATAATGCACGTTATTTTGCTAATAATATAAGTAATAAGTATAATCATTACAGTTCTAGCGATAATAACTCCATTATATGGATAATAATGCATGTCATATTGATAATATCGGGAGTAATAAGTATAATTATTATAGTACTAGCGATAATAATTGTACAATATGACTAATAGTGCATGTTATATTGATAATAATAAAAGTAATAAGTATATTTATTACAGTTCTATCGATTATAACTGCATAATATGGGTAATAATGCCTGTTATATTGATAATAATATAAGTAATAAGTATAATTATTACAGTTCTAGCGATAATAACCCCATTATATGGGTAATAATGCATGTCATATTGATAATATCGGGAGTAATAAGTATAATTATTACAGTTCCAGCGATGAGAACTGCATTACATGGGTAATACTGGATGTTATATTGATAATATCGGGAGTAATAAGTATAATTATTACAGTCCTAGCGATAATACTAGTAAAATATGGCTAAGAGTGCCTGTTATATTGATAAGAATAAAAGTAATAAGTATATTTATTATACTTCTGTCGATAATAACTGCATTATTCTGGTAATAATGCATGTTATATTGATAATAATAAAAGTAATAAGTATATTTATTATAGTTCTATCGATAGTAACTGCATAATATGGGTAATAATGCATGTTATATTGATGATAATGAAAGAAGTATGTATATTTATTACAGTTCTATCGATAATAACTGCATAATATGGGTAGTAAAGCATGTTATATTGATAATAATAAAAGTAATAAGTATATTTATTATAGTTCTATCGATAATAACTGCATAATATGGGTAATAATGCATGTTATATTGATGATAACAAAAATAATACGTATATTTATTATAGTTCTAGCTATAATAACTGCATAATATGGGTAATAATGCATGTTATATTGATAATAATATAAGTAATAAGTATAATTATTACAGTTCTGGCGATAATAACTGCATTATATCGGTAATAATGCACGTTATATTGCTAATAATATAAGTAATAAGTATAATTATTACAGTTCTAGCGATAATAACTGCATTATATGGGTAATAATGCATGGTATATTGATAATAATAAAAGTAATAAGTATAATTATTACAGTTCTAGCGATAATAGCTGCATCATATGGGTAATAATGCACGTTATTTTGCTAATAATATAAGTAATAAGTATAATCATTACAGTTCTAGCGATAATAACTCCATTATATGGATAATAATGCATGTCATATTGATAATATCGGGAGTAATAAGTATAATTATTATAGTACTAGCGATAATAATTGTACAATATGACTAATAGTGCATGTTATATTGATAATAATAAAAGTAATAAGTATATTTATTACAGTTCTATCGATTATAACTGCATAATATGGGTAATAATGCCTGTTATATTGATAATAATATAAGTAATAAGTATAATTATTACAGTTCTAGCGATAATAACCCCATTATATGGGTAATAATGCATGTCATATTGATAATATCGGGAGTAATAAGTATAATTATTACAGTTCCAGCGATGAGAACTGCATTACATGGGTAATACTGGATGTTATATTGATAATATCGGGAGTAATAAGTATAATTATTACAGTCCTAGCGATAATACTAGTAAAATATGGCTAAGAGTGCCTGTTATATTGATAAGAATAAAAGTAATAAGTATATTTATTATACTTCTGTCGATAATAACTGCATTATTCTGGTAATAATGCATGTTATATTGATAATAATAAAAGTAATAAGTATATTTATTATAGTTCTATCGATAATAACTGCATAATATGGGTAGTAATGGATGTTATATTGGTAATATCGGGAGTAATAAGTATAATTATTACAGTTCTAGCGATAATGCTAGTAAAATAAGGCTAAGAGTGCCTGTTATATTGATAATAATAAAAGTAATGAGTATATTTATTATACTTCTGTCGATAATAACTGCATAATATGGGTAATAATGCATGTTATATTGATAATAATAAAAGTAATAAGTATATTTATTATAGTTCTATCGATAATAACTGCACAATATGGGTAATAATGCATGTTATATTGATAATATCGGGAGTAATAAGTATAATTATTACAGTTCCAGCGATGAGAATTGCATTATATGGGTAATAATGGATGTTATATTGATAATATCGGGAGTAATAAGTATAATTATTACAGTCCTAGCGATAATACTAGTAAAATATGGCTAAGAGTGCCTGTTATATTGATAAGAATAAAAGTAATAAGTATATTTATTATACTTCTGTCGATAATAACTGCATTATTCTGGTAATAATGCATGTTATATTGATAATAATAAAAGTAATAAGTATATTTATTATAGTTCTATCGATAATAACTGCATAATATGGGTAGTAATGGATGTTATATTGGTAATATCGGGAGTAATAAGTATAATTATTACAGTTCTAGCGATAATGCTAGTAAAATAAGGCTAAGAGTGCCTGTTATATTGATAATAATAAAAGTAATAAGTATATTTATTATACTTCTGTCGATAGTAACTGCATAATATGGGTAATAATGCATGTTATATTGATAATAATAAAAGTAATAAGTATATTTATTATAGTTCTATCGATAGTAACTGCATAATATGGGTAATAATGCATGTTATATTGATGATAATGAAAGAAGTATGTATATTTATTACAGTTCTATCGATAATAACTGCATAATATGGGTAGTAAAGCATGTTATATTGATAATAATAAAAGTAATAAGTATATTTATTATAGTTCTATCGATAATAACTGCATAATATGGGTAATAATGCATGTTATATTGATGATAACAAAAATAATACGTATATTTATTATAGTTCTAGCTATAATAACTGCATAATATGGGTAATAATGCATGTTATATTGATAATAATATAAGTAATAAGTATAATTATTACAGTTCTGGCGATAATAACTGCATTATATCGGTAATAATGCACGTTATATTGCTAATAATATAAGTAATAAGTATAATTATTACAGTTCTAGCGATAATAACTGCATTATATGGGTAATAATGCATGGTATATTGATAATAATAAAAGTAATATGTATATTTATTATAGTTCTATCGATAATAACTGCATAATATGCGTAATAATGCATGTTATATTGATAATAATATAAGTAATAAGTATAATTATTACAATTCTAGCGATAGTAACTGCATTATATGGGTAATAATGCATGTTATATTGATAATATCGGGAGTAATAAGTATAATTATTATAGTTCTAGCGATAATAATAGTAAAATATGGCTAATAGTGCATGTTATATTGATAATAATAAAAGTAATAAGTATATTTCTTATACTTCTGTCGATAATAACTGCATTATATGGGTAATAATGCATGTTATATTGATGATAATTAAAGTAGTAAGTATATTTATTACAGTTCTATCGATAATAACTGCATAATATGGGTAATAATGCATGTTATATTGATAATAATATAAGTAATAAGTATAATTATTACAGTTCTAGCGATAATAACTCCATTATATGGGTAATAATGCATGTTATATTGATAATAATATAAGCACTAAGTATATTTATTACAGTTCTATCGATAATAACTGCATAATATGGGTAATAATGCATGTTATATTGATAATAATATAAGTAATAAGTATAATTATTACAATTCTAGCGATAGTAACTGCATTATATGGGTAATAATGCATGTTATATTGATAATATCGGGAGTAATAAGAATAGTTATTATAGTTCTAGCGATAATAATAGTAAAATATGGCTAATAGTGCATGTTATATTGATAATAATAAAAGTAATAAGTATATTTATTATACTTCTGTCGATAATAACTGCATTATATGCGTGATAATGCATGTTATATTGATAATGATGTAAGTAATAAGTATAATTATTACAGTTCTAGCTATAATAGCTCCATTATGTAGGTAATAATGCATGTTATATTGATAATAATATAAGTATTAAGTATAATTATTACAATTCTAGCGGTCGTAACTGCATTATATGGGTAATAATGCATGTTATATTGATAATATCGGGAGTAATAAGTATAATTATTATAGTTATAGCGATAATAATAGTAAAATGTGGCTAATAGTGCATGTTACATTGATAATAATAAAAGCAATATGTATATTTATTATACTTCTGTCGATAATAACTGCATTATATGGGTGATAATGCATGTTATATTGATAATAATGTAAGTAATAAGTATAATTATTACAGTTCTAGCGATAATAACTGCATTGTATGCGTAATAATGCATGTTATATTGATAATATCGGGAGTAATAAGTATAATTATTATAGTTCTAACGATAATAATAGTAAAATATGGCTAATAATGCATGTCATATTGATAATAATAAAAGTAATAAGTATATTTGTTACAGTTCTATCGATAATAACTGCATAATATGGGTAATAATGCATGTTATATTGATAATAATATAAGTAATAAGTATAATTATTGCAGTTCTGGCGATAATAACTGCATTATATCGGTAATAATGCACGTTATATTGCTAATAATATAAGTAATAAGTATAATTATTACAGTTCTAGCGATAATAACTGCATTATATGGGTAATAATGCATGGTATATTGATAATAATAAAAGTAATATGTATATTTGTTATAGTTCTATCGATAATAACTGCATAATATGCGTAATAATGCATGTTATATTGATAATAATATAAGTAATAAGTATAATTATTACAATTCTAGCGATAGTAACTGCATTATATGGGTAATAATGCATGTTATATTGATAATATCGGGAGTAATAAGTATAATTATTATAGTTCTAGCGATAATAATAGTAAAATATGGGTAATAGTGCATGTTATATTGATAATAATAAAAGTAATAAGTATGTTTCTTATACTTCTGTCGATAATAACTGCATTATATGGGTGATAATGCATGTTATATTGATAATAATGTAAGTAATAAGTATAATTATTACAGTTCTAGCGATAATAACTGCATTGTATGCGTAATAGTGCATGTTATATTGATGATAATTAAAGTAGTAAGTATATTTATTACAGTTCTATCGATAATAACTGCATAATATGGGTAATAATGCATGTTATATTGATAATAATATAAGTAATAAGTATATTTATTATAGTTCTAGCGATTATAACTTCATAATATGCGTAACAATGCATGTTATATTGATAATAATAAAAGTAAAAAGTATATTTAATACAGTTCTATCGATAATAACTTCATAATATGGGTACTAATGGATGTTATATTGATAATATCGGGAGTAATAAGTATATTTATTTTACTTCTGTCGATAATAACTGCATTATATGGGTAATAATGCATGTTATATTGATAATAATATAAGTAATAAGTATAATTATTACAGTTCTAGCGATAATAACTGCATTATATGGGTAATAATGCATGTTATATTGATAATAATAAATGTAATGAGTATATTTATTATAGTTCTATCGATAATAACTGCATAATATGGGTAATAATGCATGTTATATTGATGATAATTAAAGTAGTAAGTATATTTATTACAGTTCTATCGATAATAACTGCATAATATGGGTAATAATGCATGTTATATTGATAATAATATAAGTAATGAGTATAATTATTACAGTTCTAGCGATAATAACTCCATTATATGGGTAATAATGCATGTTATATTGATAATAATATAAGTAATAAGTACAATTATTACAGTTCTATCGATAATAACTGCATAATATGGGTAATAATGCATGTTATATTGATGACAATAAAAGTAATACGTATATTTATTATAGTTCTAGCGATAATAACTGCATAACATGGGTAATAATGCATGTAATATTGATAATATCGGGAGTAATAAGTATAATTATTACAGTTCTAGCGATAATAACTCCATTATATGGGTAATAATGCATGTTATATTGATAATAATATAAGTAATAAGTATAATTATTACAGTTCTAGCGATAATAACTGCATTATATGGGTAATAATGCATGTTATATTGATAATAATAAAAGTAATAAGTATAATTATTATAGTTCTATCGATAGTAACTGCATAATATGGGTAATAATGCATGTTATATTGATGATAATGAAAGTAGTAAGTATATTTATTACAGTTCTATCGATAATAACTGCATAATATGGGTAGTAATGCATGTTATATTGATAATAATAAAAGTAATAAGTATATTTATTATAGTTCTATCGATAATAACTGCATAATATGGGTAATAATGCATGTTATATTGATGATAATAAAAATAATACGTATATTTATTATAGTTGTAGCTATAGTAACTGCATAATATGGGTAATAATGCATGTTATATTGATAATAATATAAGTAATAAGTATAATTATTACAGTTCTAGCGATAATAACTCCATTATATGGGTAATAATGCATGTTATATTGATAATAATATAAGTAATGAGTATAATTATTACAGTTCTGGCGATAATAACTCCATTATATGGGTAATAATGCATGTTATATTGATAATAATATAAGTAATAAGTATAATTATTACAGTTCTAGCGATAATAACTGCATTATATGGGTAATAATGCATGTTATATTGATAATAATAAAAGTAATAAGTATATTTATTATAGTTCTATCGATAATAACTGCATAATATGGGTAATAATGCATGTTATATTGATGATAATAAAAGTAATACGTATATTTATTATAGTTCTAGCTATAATAACTGCATTATATGGGTAATAATGCATGTTATATTGATAATAATATAAGTAATAAGTATAATTATTACAGTTCTAGCGATAATAACTGCATTATATGCGTAATAATGCATGTTATATTGATAATATCGGGAGTAACAAGTATAATTATTACAGTTCCAGCGATAAGAACTGCATTATATGGGTAACAATGGATGTTATATTGATAATATCGGGAGTAATAAGCATAGTTATTATAGTTCTAGCGATAATACTAGTAAAATATGGCTAAGAGTGCCTGTTATATTGATAATAATAAAAGTAATAAATATATTTATTATACTTCTGTCAATAATAACTGCATTATATGGGTAATAGTGCATGTTACATTGATAATAATAAAAGTAATAAGTATATTTATTATAGTTCTATCGATAATAACTGCATAATATGGGTAATAATGCATGTTATATTGACAATAATATAAGTAATAAGTATATTTATTATAGTTCTAGCGATTATAACTTCATAATATGCGTAACAATGCATGTTATATTGATAATAATAAAAGTAAAAAGTATATTTAATACAGTTCTATCGATAATAACTTCATAATATGGGTACTAATGGATGTTATATTGATAATATCGGGAGTAATAAGTATATTTATTTTACTTCTGCCGATAATAACTGCATTATATGGGTAATAATGCATGTTATATTGATAATAATATAAGTAATAAGTATAATTATTACAGTTCTAGCGATAATAACACCATTATATGGGTAATAATGCATGTTATATTGATAATAATGTAAGTAATAAGTACAATTATTACAGTTCTACCGATAATAACTGCATTATATGGGTAATAATGCATGTTATATTGATAATAATAAAAGTAATGAGTATATTTATTATAGTTCTATCGATAATAACTGCATAATATGGGTAATAATGCATGTTATATTGATGATAACTAAAGTAGTAAGTATATTTATTACAGTTCTATCGATAATAACTGCATAATATGGGTAATAATGCATGTTATATTGATAATAATATAAGTAATAAGTATAATTACTACAGTTCTAGCGATATTAACTCCATTATATGGGTAATAATGCATGTTATATTGATAATAATATAAGTAATGAGTATAATTATTACAGTTCTAGCGATAATAACTCCATTATATGGGTAATAATGCATGTTATATTGATAATAATATAAGTAATGAGTATAATTATTACAGTTCTAGCGATAATAACTCCATTATATGGGTAATAATGCATGTTATATTGATAATAATATAAGCACTAAGTATATTTATTACAGTTCTATCGATAATAACTGCATAATATGGGTAATAATGCATGTTATATTGATAATAATATAAGTATTAAGTATAATTATTACAATTCTAGCGGTCGTAACTGCATTATATGGGTAATAATGCATGTTATATTGATAATATCGGGAGTAATAAGTATAATTATTATAGTTATAGCGATAATAATAGTAAAATGTGGCTAATAGTGCATGTTACATTGATAATAATAAAAGCAATAAGTATATTTATTATACTTCTGTCGATAATAACTGCATTATATGGGTGATAATGCATGTTATATTGATAATAATGTAAGTAATAAGTATAATTATTACAGTTCTAGCGATAATAACTGCATTGTATGCGTAATAATGCATGTTATATTGATAATATCGGGAGTAATAAGTATAATTATAATAGTTCTAACGATAATAATAGTAAAATATGGCTAATAATGCATGTCATATTGATAATAATAAAAGTAATAAGTATATTTGTTACAGTTCTATCGATAATAACTGCATAATATGGGTAATCATGCATGTTATATTGATAATAATGTAAGTAATAAGTATAATTATTACAGTTCTAGCGATAATAACTGCATTGTATGCGTAATAATGCATGTTATATTGATGATAATTAAAGTAGTAAGTATATTTATTGCAGTTCTATCGATAATAACTGCATAATA
>CAUYWW010000176.1:0-28000 GCA_963576845.1 Megachile leachella
TTTTATTATTATCAATATAACATGCACTATTAGCCATATTTTAGTATTATTATCGATAGAACTATAATAATTATACTTATTTCTCCCAATATTATCAATATAACATGCATTATTACCCATATTATGCATTTATTATCGATAGAACTATAATAAATATACTTGGTACTTTTATTATCATCAATATAACATGCATTATTACCCATATTATGCAGTTATTATCGATAGAGCTATAATATATATACTTATTGCTTTTATTATTATCAATATAACATTCACTATTAGCCATACTGTACTATTATTATCGCTACAACTATAATAATTATACTTATTACTCCCGATATTATCAATATAACATGCATTATTACCCATATAATGCAGTTATTATCGCTAGAACTGTAATAATTATACTTATTACTCCCGATATTATGAATATAACATCCATTATTACCCATATAATGCAGTTATTATCGATATAACTGTAATAAATATACTTATTACTTTTATTATTATCAATATAACAGGCACTCTTAGCCACATTTTACTAGTATTATCGCCAGAACTGTAATAATTATACTTATTACTCCCAATATTATCAATATAACATGCATTATTACGCATATTATGCTGTTATTATCGCTAGAACTAAAACAATTATACTTATTTCTTTTATTATTATCAATATAACATGCACTATTTGCCATATTTTACTATCATTATCGCTAGAACTATAATAATTATATTTATTACTCCCGATATTATCAATATAACGTGCATTATTACCCATATAATGCAGTTATCATCGCTAGAACTGTAATAATTATACTTATTACTTATATTATTATCAATATAACATGCACTATTCGCGATATTTTACTATTATTATCGCTAGAACTGTAATAATTATACTTATTACTCCCGATATTATCAATATAACATGCATTATTACCCATATAATGCAGTTATTATTGCTAGAACTGTAATAATTTTACTTATTACATATATTATTAGCTATATAACGTGCATTATTACCCATATTATGCAGTTATTATCGCTAGAACTGTAATAATTATACTTATTTCTTATATTATCATCAATATAACATGCATTATTACCCATATTATGCAGTTATTATCGATAGAACTGTAATAAATATACTTATTACTTATATTATTAGCAATATAACGTGCATTATTACCCATATTATGCAGTTATTATCGCTAGAACTGTAATAATTATAGTTATTACTTATATTATTATCAATATAACATGCATTATTACCCATATAATGTAGTTATTATCGACAGAAGTATAATAAATATACTCATTACTTTTATTGTTATCAATATAACAGGCACTCTAAGCCATATTTTACTACTATTATCGCTAGAACTGTAATAATTATACTTATTACTTATATTATTATCACTATAACATGCATTATTACCCATATTATGCAGTTATTATCGCTAGAACTATAATAAATATACGTATTACTTTTATTATCATCAATATAACATGCATTATTACCCATATTATGCAGTTATTATCGATAGAACTGTAATAAATATACTTATTACTTTTATTATTATCAATATAACATGCACTACTTGCCATATTTTACTATTATTATCGCTAGAACTGTAATAATTATAATTCTTACTTACATTATTAGCAATATAACGTGCATTATTACCCATATAATGCAGTTATTATCGCTAGAACTGTAATAATTATACTTATTACTTATATTATTAGCAATATAACGTGCATTGTTAAGCATATCATGCAGTTATTATCGCTAGAACTGTAATAATTATACTTATTACTTATGTTATTACCAATATAACATGCACTATTACCCATATAATGCAGTTATTATTGACAGAAGTATAATAAATATACTTATTACTTTTATTATTATCAATATAACAGGCACTCTTAGCCACATTTTACTAGTATTATCGCCAGAACTGTAATAATTATACTTATTACTCCCGATATTATCAATATAACATCCATTATTACCCATATAATGCAGTTATTATCGCTGGAACTGTAATAATAATACTTATTACTCTCGATATTATCAATATAACATGCATTATTACGCATATAATGCAGTTATTATCGACAGAAGTATAATAAATATACTCATTACTTTTATTGTTATCAATATAACAGGCACTCTAAACCATATTTTACTAGTATTATCGCTAGAACTGTAATAATTATACTTATTACTCCCGATATTATCAATATAACATCCATTATTACCCATATAATGCAGTTATTATCGATAGAACTGTAATAAATATACGTATTACTTTTATTATTATCAATATAACATGCACTATTCGCCATATTTTACTATTATTATCGCTAGAACTATAATAATTATACTTATTACTCCCGATATTATCAATATAACATGCATTATTACCCATATAATGCAGTTATTATCGCTAGAACTGCAATAATTTTACTTATTACTTATATTACTAGCTATATAACGTGCATTATTACCCATATTATGCAGTTATTATCGCTAGAACTGTAATAATTATACTTATCACTTATATTATCATCAATATAACATGCATTATTACCCATATTATGCAGTTATTATCGATAGAACTGTAATAAATATACTTATTACTTTTACTATTATCAATATAACATGCACTACTTGCCATATTTTACTATTATTATCGCTAGAACTGTAATAATTATACTTATTACTTATATTATTAGCAATATAACGTGCATTATTACCCATATTATGCAGTTATTATCGCTAGGACTCTAATATATATACTTATTACTTATATTATTATCAATATAACATGCATTATTACCCATATAATGGAGTTATTATCGCTAGAACTGTAATAATTATACTTATTACTTTTATTATTATCAATATAACATGCATTATTACCCATATAATGCAGTTATTATCGACAGAAGTGTAATAAATATACTTATTACTTTTATTATTATCAATATAACAGGCACTCTAAGCCATATTTTACTAGTATTATCGCTAGAACTGTAATAATTATACTTATTACACCCGATATTATCAATATAACATGCATTATTACGCATATTATGCAGTTATAATCGCTAGAACTATAATAAATATACTTGGTACTTTTATTATCATCAATATAACATGCATTATTACCCATATTATGCAGTTATTATCGATAGAGCTATAATATATATACTTATTGCTTTTATTATTATCAATATAACATGCACTATTAGCCATATTGTACTATTATTATCGCTAGAACTATAATAATTATACTTATTACTCCCGATATTATCAATATAACATGCATTATTACCCATATAATGCAGTTATTATCGCTAGAACTGTAATAATTATACTTATTACTCCCGATATTATCAATATAACATCCATTATTACCCATATAATGCAGTTATTATCGCTAGAACTGTAATAATTATACTTATTATATTATTATCAATATAACATGCATTATTACCCATATAATGGAGTTATTATCGCTGGAACTGTAATAATTATACTTATTACTTATATTATTATCAATATAACATGCATTATTACCCATACTATGCAGTTATAATCGCTAGAACTATAATAAATATACTTACTGCTTTTATTATAATCAATATAACATGCATTATTACCCATATTATGCAGTTATTATCGATAGAACTGTAATAATTATACTTATTACTTACATTATTAGCAATATAACGTGCATTATTACCCACATTATGCAGTTATTATCGCTAGAACTGTAATAATTATACTTATTACTTATATTATTATCAATGTAACATGCATTATTACCCATATAATGCAGTTATCATCGACAGAAGTATAATAAATATACTCATTACTTTTATTGTTATCAATATAACAGGCACTCTAAGCCATATTTTACTAGTATTATCGCTAGAACTGTAATAATTATACTTATTACTCCGGATATTATCAATATAACATCCATTATTACCCATATAATGCAGTTATTATCGATATAACTGTAATAAATATACTTATTACTTTTATTATTATCAATATAACATGCACTATTCGCGATATTTTACTATTATTATCGCTAGAACTGTAATAATTATACTTATTACTCCCGATATTATCAATATAACATGCATTATTACCCATATAATGCAGTTATTATTGCTAGAACTGTAATAATTTTACTTATTACTTATATTATTAGCTATATAACGTGCATTATTACCCATATTATGCAGTTATTATCGCTAGAACTGTAATAATTATACTTATTTCTTATATTATCATCAATATAACATGCATTATTACCCATATTATGCAGTTATTATCGATAGAACTATAATAAATATACCTATTACTCCCGATATTATCAATATAACATCCATTATTACCCATATAATGCAGTTCTTATCGCTAGAACTATAATAAATATACGTATTACTTTTATTATTATCAATATAACATGCACTATTAGCCATATTTTACTATTATTATCGTTAGAACTATAATAATTATACTTATTACTCCCAATATTATCAATATAACATCCATTATTACCCATATAATGCAGTTATTATCGCTAGAACTGTAATAATTATACTTATTACTTTTATTATTATCAACATAACATGCACTATTTGCCATATTTTACTATCATTATCGCTAGAACTATAATAATTATATTTATTACTCCCGATATTATCAATATAACGTGCATTATTACCCATATAATGCAGTTATCATCGCTAGAACTGTAATAATTATACTTATTACTTATATTATTATCAATATAGCATGCATTATTACCCATATTATGCAGTTATAAGCGCTAGAACTATAATAAATATACGTATTACTTTTATTATCATCAATATAACATGCATTATTACCCATACTGTGCAGTTGTTATCGATAGAACTGTAATAAATATACTTATTGCTTTTATTATTATCAATATAACATGCACTATTAGCCATATTTTAGTATTATTATCGATAGAACTATAATAATTATACTTATTTCTCCCAATATTATCAATATAACATGCATTATTACCCATATTATGCATTTATTATCGATAGAACTATAATAAATATACTTGGTACTTTTATTATCATCAATATAACATGCATTATTACCCATATTATGCAGTTATTATCGATAGAGCTATAATATATATACTTATTGCTTTTATTATTATCAATATAACATTCACTATTAGCCATACTGTACTATTATTATCGCTACAACTATAATAATTATACTTATTACTCCCGATATTATCAATATAACATGCATTATTACCCATATAATGCAGTTATTATCGCTAGAACTGTAATAATTATACTTATTACTCCCGATATTATCAATATAACATCCATTATTACCCATATAATGCAGTTATTATCGATATAACTGTAATAAATATACTTATTACTTTTATTATTATCAATATAACAGGCACTCTTAGCCACATTTTACTAGTATTATCGCCAGAACTGTAATAATTATACTTATTACTCCCAATATTATCAATATAACATGCATTATTACGCATATTATGCTGTTATTATCGCTAGAACTAAAACAATTATACTTATTTCTTTTATTATTATCAATATAACATGCACTATTTGCCATATTTTACTATCATTATCGCTAGAACTATAATAATTATATTTATTACTCCCGATATTATCAATATAACGTGCATTATTACCCATATAATGCAGTTATCATCGCTAGAACTGTAATAATTATACTTATTACTTATATTATTATCAATATAACATGCACTATTCGCGATATTTTACTATTATTATCGCTAGAACTGTAATAATTATACTTATTACTCCCGATATTATCAATATAACATGCATTATTACCCATATAATGCAGTTATTATTGCTAGAACTGTAATAATTTTACTTATTACATATATTATTAGCTATATAACGTGCATTATTACCCATATTATGCAGTTATTATCGCTAGAACTGTAATAATTATACTTATTTCTTATATTATCATCAATATAACATGCATTATTACCCATATTATGCAGTTATTATCGATAGAACTGTAATAAATATACTTATTACTTATATTATTAGCAATATAACGTGCATTATTACCCATATTATGCAGTTATTATCGCTAGAACTGTAATAATTATAGTTATTACTTATATTATTATCAATATAACATGCATTATTACCCATATAATGTAGTTATTATCGACAGAAGTATAATAAATATACTCATTACTTTTATTGTTATCAATATAACAGGCACTCTAAGCCATATTTTACTACTATTATCGCTAGAACTGTAATAATTATACTTATTACTTATATTATTATCACTATAACATGCATTATTACCCATATTATGCAGTTATTATCGCTAGAACTATAATAAATATACGTATTACTTTTATTATCATCAATATAACATGCATTATTACCCATATTATGCAGTTATTATCGATAGAACTGTAATAAATATACTTATTACTTTTATTATTATCAATATAACATGCACTACTTGCCATATTTTACTATTATTATCGCTAGAACTGTAATAATTATAATTCTTACTTACATTATTAGCAATATAACGTGCATTATTACCCATATAATGCAGTTATTATCGCTAGAACTGTAATAATTATACTTATTACTTATATTATTAGCAATATAACGTGCATTGTTAAGCATATCATGCAGTTATTATCGCTAGAACTGTAATAATTATACTTATTACTTATGTTATTACCAATATAACATGCACTATTACCCATATAATGCAGTTATTATTGACAGAAGTATAATAAATATACTTATTACTTTTATTATTATCAATATAACAGGCACTCTTAGCCACATTTTACTAGTATTATCGCCAGAACTGTAATAATTATACTTATTACTCCCGATATTATCAATATAACATCCATTATTACCCATATAATGCAGTTATTATCGCTGGAACTGTAATAATAATACTTATTACTCTCGATATTATCAATATAACATGCATTATTACGCATATAATGCAGTTATTATCGACAGAAGTATAATAAATATACTCATTACTTTTATTGTTATCAATATAACAGGCACTCTAAACCATATTTTACTAGTATTATCGCTAGAACTGTAATAATTATACTTATTACTCCCGATATTATCAATATAACATCCATTATTACCCATATAATGCAGTTATTATCGATAGAACTGTAATAAATATACGTATTACTTTTATTATTATCAATATAACATGCACTATTCGCCATATTTTACTATTATTATCGCTAGAACTATAATAATTATACTTATTACTCCCGATATTATCAATATAACATGCATTATTACCCATATAATGCAGTTATTATCGCTAGAACTGCAATAATTTTACTTATTACTTATATTACTAGCTATATAACGTGCATTATTACCCATATTATGCAGTTATTATCGCTAGAACTGTAATAATTATACTTATCACTTATATTATCATCAATATAACATGCATTATTACCCATATTATGCAGTTATTATCGATAGAACTGTAATAAATATACTTATTACTTTTACTATTATCAATATAACATGCACTACTTGCCATATTTTACTATTATTATCGCTAGAACTGTAATAATTATACTTATTACTTATATTATTAGCAATATAACGTGCATTATTACCCATATTATGCAGTTATTATCGCTAGGACTCTAATATATATACTTATTACTTATATTATTATCAATATAACATGCATTATTACCCATATAATGGAGTTATTATCGCTAGAACTGTAATAATTATACTTATTACTTTTATTATTATCAATATAACATGCATTATTACCCATATAATGCAGTTATTATCGACAGAAGTGTAATAAATATACTTATTACTTTTATTATTATCAATATAACAGGCACTCTAAGCCATATTTTACTAGTATTATCGCTAGAACTGTAATAATTATACTTATTACACCCGATATTATCAATATAACATGCATTATTACGCATATTATGCAGTTATAATCGCTAGAACTATAATAAATATACTTGGTACTTTTATTATCATCAATATAACATGCATTATTACCCATATTATGCAGTTATTATCGATAGAGCTATAATATATATACTTATTGCTTTTATTATTATCAATATAACATGCACTATTAGCCATATTGTACTATTATTATCGCTAGAACTATAATAATTATACTTATTACTCCCGATATTATCAATATAACATGCATTATTACCCATATAATGCAGTTATTATCGCTAGAACTGTAATAATTATACTTATTACTCCCGATATTATCAATATAACATCCATTATTACCCATATAATGCAGTTATTATCGCTAGAACTGTAATAATTATACTTATTATATTATTATCAATATAACATGCATTATTACCCATATAATGGAGTTATTATCGCTGGAACTGTAATAATTATACTTATTACTTATATTATTATCAATATAACATGCATTATTACCCATACTATGCAGTTATAATCGCTAGAACTATAATAAATATACTTACTGCTTTTATTATAATCAATATAACATGCATTATTACCCATATTATGCAGTTATTATCGATAGAACTGTAATAATTATACTTATTACTTACATTATTAGCAATATAACGTGCATTATTACCCACATTATGCAGTTATTATCGCTAGAACTGTAATAATTATACTTATTACTTATATTATTATCAATGTAACATGCATTATTACCCATATAATGCAGTTATTATCGACAGAAGTATAATAAATATACTCATTACTTTTATTGTTATCAATATAACAGGCACTCTAAGCCATATTTTACTAGTATTATCGCTAGAACTGTAATAATTATACTTATTACTCCGGATATTATCAATATAACATCCATTATTACCCATATAATGCAGTTATTATCGATATAACTGTAATAAATATACTTATTACTTTTATTATTATCAATATAACATGCACTATTCGCGATATTTTACTATTATTATCGCTAGAACTGTAATAATTATACTTATTACTCCCGATATTATCAATATAACATGCATTATTACCCATATAATGCAGTTATTATTGCTAGAACTGTAATAATTTTACTTATTACTTATATTATTAGCTATATAACGTGCATTATTACCCATATTATGCAGTTATTATCGCTAGAACTGTAATAATTATACTTATTTCTTATATTATCATCAATATAACATGCATTATTACCCATATTATGCAGTTATTATCGACAGAAGTGTAATAAATATACTTATTACTTTTATTATTATCAATATAACAGGCACTCTAAGCCATATTTTACTAGTATTATCACTAGAACTGTAATAATTATACTTATTACTCCTGATATTATCAATATAACATGCATTATTACGCATATTATGCAGTTATAATCGCTAGAACTATAATAAATATACTTGGTACTTTTATTATCATCAATATAACATGCATTATTACCCATATTATGCAGTTATTATCGATAGAGCTATAATATATATACTTATTGCTTTTATTATTATCAATATAACATGCACTATTAGCCATACTGTACTATTATTATCGCTACAACTATAATAATTATACTTATTACTCCCGATATTATCAATATAACATGCATTATTACCCATATAATGCAGTTATTATCGCTAGAACTGTAATAATTATACTTATTACTCCCGATATTATCAATATAACATCCATTATTACCCATATAATGCAGTTATTATCGATATAGCTGTAATAAATGTACTTATTACTTTTATTATTATCAATATAACAGGCACTCTTAGCCACATTTTACTAGTATTATCGCCAGAACTGTAATAATTATACTTATTACTCCTGATATTATCAATATAACATGCATTATTACGCATATTATGCAGTTATAATCGCTAGAACTATAATAAATATACTTAGTACTTTTATTATCATCAATATAACATGCATTATTACCCATATTATGCAGTTATTATCGATAGAACTATAATGAATATACTTATTACTTTTATTATTATCAATATAACATGCACTATTAGCCATATTGTACTATTATTATCGATAGAACTATAATAATTATACTTATTGCTCCCGATATTATCAATATAACATCCATTATCACCCATATACTGCAGTTATTATCGCTAGAACTATAATAATTATACTTATTACTTATATTATTATCAATATGACATGCATTATTACACATATTATGCAGTTATAATCGCTAGAACTGTAATAAATATACTTAGTACTTTTGTTATCATCAATATAACATGCATTATTACCCATATTATGCAGTTATTATCGATAGAACTATAATATATATACTTACTGCTTTTATTACTATCAATATAACGTGCACTATTAGCCATATTGTACTATTATTATCGCTAGAACTATAATAATTATACTTATTACTCCCGATATTATCAATATAACATGCATTGTTACCCATACAATGCAGTTATTATCGCTAGATCTGTAATAATAATTCTTATTACTCCAGATATTATCAATGTAATATGCATTATTACGCATACAATGCAGTTATTATCGCTAGAACTGTAATAATTATACTTATTATATTATTATCAATATAACATGCATTATTACCCATATAATGGAGTTATTATCGCTGGAACTGTAATAATTATACTTATTACTTATATTATTATCAATATAACATGCATTATTACCCATACTATGCAGTTATAATCGCTAGAACTATAATAAATATACTTACTGCTTTTATTATAATCAATATAACATGCAGTAGTACCGATATTATGCAGTTATTATCGATAGAACTGTAATAATTATACTTATTACTTACATTATTAGCAATATAACGTGCATTATTACCCACATTATGCAGTTATTATCGCTAGAACTGTAATAATTATACTTATTACTTATATTATTATCAATGTAACATGCATTATTACCCATATAATGCAGTTATTATCGACAGAAGTATAATAAATATACTCATTACTTTTATTGTTATCAATATAACAGGCACTCTAAGCCATATTTTACTAGTATTATCGCTAGAACTGTAATAATTATACTTATTACTCCGGATATTATCAATATAACATCCATTATTACCCATATAATGCAGTTATTATCGATATAACTGTAATAAATATACTTATTACTTTTATTATTATCAATATAACATGCACTATTCGCGATATTTTACTATTATTATCGCTAGAACTGTAATAATTATACTTATTACTCCCGATATTATCAATATAACATGCATTATTACCCATATAATGCAGTTATTATTGCTAGAACTGTAATAATTTTACTTATTACTTATATTATTAGCTATATAACGTGCATTATTACCCATATTATGCAGTTATTATCGCTAGAACTGTAATAATTATACTTATTTCTTATATTATCATCAATATAACATGCATTATTACCCATATTATGCAGTTATTATCGATAGAACTGGAATAAATATACTTATTACTTTTATTATTATCAATATAACATGCACTACTTGCCATATTTTACTATTATTATCGCTAGAACTGTAATAATTATACTTATTACTTATATTATTAGCAATATAACGTGCATTATTACCCATATTATGCAGTTATTATCGCTGCAACTGTAATAATTATACTTATTACTTATATTATTATCAATATAACATGCATTATTACCCATATAATGCAGTTATTATCGACAGAAGTATAATAATTATACTTATTACTTTTATTATTATCAATATAACAGGCACTCTTAGCCACATTTTACTAGTATTATCGCCAGAACTGTAATAGTTATACTTATTACTCCCGATATTATCAATATAACATCCATTATGACCCATATAATGCAGTTATTATCGCTGGAACTGTAATAATTATACTTATTACTCTCGATATTATCAATATAACATGCATTATTACGCATATAATGCAGTTATTATCGCTAGAACTGTAATAATTATACTTATTACTTATATTATTCTCAATATAACATGCATTATTACCCATATTATGCAGTTATTATCGATAGAACTGTAATAATTATACTTATTACTTACATTATTAGCAATATAACGTGCATTATTACCCACATTATGCAGTTATTATCGCTAGAACTGTAATAATTATACTTATTACTTATATTATTATCAATGTAACATGCATTATTACCCATATAATGCAGTTATTATCGACAGAAGTATAATAAATATACTCATTACTTTTATTGTTATCAATATAACAGGCACTCTAAGCCATATTTTACTAGTATTATCGCTAGAACTGTAATAATTATACTTATTACTCCGGATATTATCAATATAACATCCATTATTACCCATATAATGCAGTTATTATCGATATAACTGTAATAAATATACTTATTACTTTTATTATTATCAATATAACATGCACTATTCGCGATATTTTACTATTATTATCGCTAGAACTATAATAATTATACTTATTACTCCCGATATTATCAATATAACATGCATTATTACCCATATAATGCAGTTATTATTGCTAGAACTGTAATAATTTTACTTATTACTTATATTATTAGCTATATAACGTGCATTATTACCCATATTATGCAGTTATTATCGCTGGAACTGTAATAATTATACTTATTACTTATATTATTATCAATATAACATGCATTATTACCCATATAATGCAGTTATTATCGACAGAAGTATAATAATTATACTTATTACTTTTATTATTATCAATATAACAGGCACTCTTAGCCACATTTTACTAGTATTATCGCCAGAACTGTAATAATTATACTTATTACTCCCGATATTATCAATATAACATCCATTATTACCCATATAATGCAGTGTTCGAGACGAATCATCGAATTGTTAAATTTTGATAATAAACAGACGAGCGGCCCCGTTGGGTTGTCGTCGCCTCCTTCCCCGTGCTCCTCAGGTATCACGGGTGGACCGAGTAGCTCGTCGCCTGGGGGGCGCGGGGAGGCGAGGTCTTATTGTCTCGCGACGATAGACGTTCAGTTCAACGGTGACTCGCGATTACGAAATTCGAAGAATCGAACGCTCAAGTTATTACCCCGAATTCCTTTCGGCTCCGCCTTTCCGGCCACTTTTCCTCTTCCGTGTACTTGTGTTTTAATAACGCATTCGCCCCTACGCGGTCAGGGATAACCAATCCCGGGAAGCGCGAATCAAAAAGCATAAAGATTCACGTCAACAGATTCGCCCCGAAAAACGACGGGAAATCTAAGACATTTTTGGTCCTTCGAGCCGGATAGTCGATATCCGGTGCATTTTCGATAAACTGACCATTTAAACACCGACGATTTTCTCTCGGAATCGTCCTACTCGCGACCGTTAAATCCGTTGATATCACGCAACCCTTTTGATACGTGCAGTGCAGTGCGAGTGAGGGATTGTGTCCGGGTTTAACGGAACGTTTTGAATAAACCAAACTCGATTAGTGTAAGTTTTATTGATAGTTTATTTGCGTAGCTTAAATACATTTTTGTGTGAACGTTTTGCGAAAATTCAAACTACTTTGAACAGTGTCGGTTAAACGTTCTCGATCCGCCGCGTGTTGACCTTTTTTACCTCCGACTCTTCGACACCTCTAGTGTGTTTACCATGGCTCCAGCTGTGGCGGAGTTGTTGCAAAGCCAAGCGGATTTGTTTACCCGCATCGACAATTTCAAACGTAACACTGACAAGTTAGGGAAGGATAACCTGACTGTCACTGTTTTGAAATCGCGACAGCGTCTTCTTCGCTCTTATTGGGAGAAGTTTACTAACAACCACGATGCAATTGTGCGTCTACCGGACTCCAAGGCGACCGAATACACCATGAAAGGGGTATACGATGAAGTGGAGGCGCAATTTGTGCTTCGTGATTCAGAACTGAGCGATCTGATAGCCGCTGCAGAGCGTGCCAATGGGACCAGTGCATCCTCGGGCTCGTCAGCTGCAGTGCATAAATCCCCGGAAGTGGTACTCCCACCGATTACATTGCCGACTTTTTCTGGTGAGACGCTCGAATGGGAATCGTTTCGCGACCGGTTCCGTTCGTTAATCCACGACAACGATCGTCTGTCGGAACTTCAGAAGCTCCAATACCTCAAGGGAGCGTTGCGAGGCGAAGCTGCAAGGGTGGTGGAGGCTACGCCAACTATGGACGGCTGCTATGCAGGCGCGTACGAATCACTCGAGCGTCGATTCGGTAATCCGCGCATGCTGTCGGCAGCTCACCTTCGTCGAATAATTCACAGCAAGCCAATCAGCAAGGCAACACCTCAAGACTTCAAACGAATTCTTGACGAATTTCGAGGGTCGCGACTTGCTCTGAAAGCACTGGGTAGGCCGGTAGATCACTGGAACGAGCTGTTCGTGCACCTGCTCTCGGAGAAGCTCGACACGGCTACGCGGATATCCTGGGAATCAGCGTTGGATGATCCCACGAGAGTTCCTGCCTTCGAGGATTTGGAGAAGTACCTGGAAACTCGTGTCCACGCTCTTAGCATCGCACAAGAACGAGAACGATCGTCTCCATCGGTCACCGTCAAGGATTCAAAAGGCCCGACTACTGTGACCCGCCGGGAACGGTCTGCTCTTGCAGTGCAGGTAACCAACGAGCCCTCACCGAAGTCGAAGACGAGTCGTGTTTGTCCAAAGTGTTCGGGTCCCCATCAACTGGGTTTTTGTCCCCGGTTCAAGGCACTCAAACCCTTGGAGCGGAGAGACTTCGTCGATGCACATGCACTCTGTAACTCGTGCTTGAGCCCTGGACACGCCTCGAAGCTGTGCAAATCATCATACAGGTGTATGGCCTGTCAAGGGAATCACCATACTCTTCTACACGATGCCTACCTTCTCGGCGCGACGTCATCCATCGACGCATCGGGATGCACTTCAGGACCCTCGACATCTGCGACCACACACGCCGTGCGATCGCATAGTAAGGTTTTGCTCGCGACCGCTCTTGTGCGTATGACTTCATCAAGTGGTCTCAGTGTTTCGACCCGTGCGCTACTCGATCCCGGTTCGGAAACGTCGTTCGTAAGTGAACGCCTCGCTCAAACTCTGCGCCTGAAACGCAAGACAGTGCGGGTCACTCTGAGGGGTTTGGACGAACAGCCGTTAGGGGAGGTTCATCATGAAGTTCAATTGTGGCTTACCTCCGACAAGGACCCGGCATTCCGAATCCGGATGGAAGCTCTGGTCACCAGGAAGGTGACCTCTAACACACCGTCTCTGCCCCTGGACTCCGCATGTTGGGACTACCTCGAGGGATTCCCTTTGGCCGACGAGAACTTCAGGGTACCGTCTCGGGTCGATGCTCTCCTGGGCGCTGACGTGTGCGGGTTTCTGTTCCTGGAGAACCGCGTGGGACCACCAGGTGCTCCTCCGCTGGTGCGGACTCCCTTTGGCTGGGCCCCGCTGGGACCAGTCCAAGCCCCGCCTGCATCGTCCACTTCAGATCATTCGAGGATACTGCACGTCCGTCGAGATGACGATCTTCATACCTCACTGCAGCGCTTCTGGGAGATCGAAAACGTCCCAACGTCAGCGCCCTTGCACCCCTCCGAGATTCAATGCGAGGAACATTTCTCGAGGACTCATTCGAGGGACGATACGGGTCGCTACGTGGTGCGTTTACCGTTTTCCTCTCAAACGACCGAAGATGTTGGGGTAACGAGAGTAACAGCCACCCGAATGCTGCTAGCATCGGAACGACGCCGGGAACGTGACCCGCGACTCCAGGAGAGGTACGCTGCATTTCTCGACGAATACCTGAAGTTAGGACACATGGAACCGATCACCCAGCCGTCCAGATATACCCCACGCTGCAGTTATTTACCTCACCATGGCGTTTGGAAAGGAGCAGGCGACGACGCGAAGATCCGTGTGGTTTTCAACGCATCATGTATCTCCACGGGTAGGTTATCGCTTAACTCGGTTCTGTTGCCAGGTCCCAAGCTGCAGAGTGAGTTATGGATGGTTCTCACGCGCTGGAGACTCTTTCGTTGGGCCTTTTCTGCGGACATTGTTAAGATGTTTCGTCAGATACTAGTACACGCCGACGATCGTGATTGGCAGCGCATAGTGTGGAGGCCAGTACCCACCGAAGAAGTGCGGGACTATCGCCTCACGACGGTGACATACGGAACCACCCCCGCACCATTCCTGGCTCTTCGAGTTCTCCAGCAGCTCGCCGAGGATGAGGGCGAACGTTTCCCACGAGGAGCGGAAACGTTACGACGTCACTCCTACGTCGACGATATCCTGGCTGGAGCGGATGAGATCCAGGAAGCAGAGGAGGTCCGACACCAGCTGGTGGAGCTCCTTACGGCGGGCGGGTTCCCTCTGGATAAGTGGGCGGTCAATTTCGACTCTGCGTTGTTTGGCAATCGTTCTACTGAGAAATTGTTGCAGGTCAATGACACTGTCGGAGCCTTGGGGCTTCGATGGGATCCCAAGGTTGACATGCTTACGGTGCGAAGTCACAGACCAGCCGATGGAACTTCTAAGACCGTTTGGACTAAGCGCGAGGTCGTTTCCGAGACGGCCCGTCTTTTCGACCCCATGGGATGGTTTGCTCCAGTATTGATTCGGGCCAAGGTGCTGATCCAGGATCTTTGGCTTGCGTCACTGGACTGGGACGAACCTCTGACGGAGTCCATCGACAGGAACTGGACTAACTTCCGGCGTGATCTGGAACGATTGGAGGCTCTAAAAATCCCTCGTTGGACTGGCTCGGATTCCAAGGATGCTTTGGAGCTCCATGCGTTTTGCGATGCTTCCGAGCGAGCGTACGCAGCCGCTATTTACCTGCGAGTTCCGCATTCGCATACGGCCGCTGACGTACACTTGTTGGTCAGAAAAACGAAGGTCGCTCCTACAAAGCAGCAGAGTGTGCCTCGCCTCGAGCTTTGCGGGGCGCAACTCTTGGCGCGACTGGTCACCGCTGTGCGGAACTGCCTCCAACCTCGCTCTGTTCGGCTGTTCGCTTGGACTGACGCCACTGTCGTATTAGCGTGGCTTCAAGGACATGCTTCGAGGTGGAAGCCCTTCGTTGCCCATCGAGTCGCGGAGATCCACGGTCTCCTTCCAGAGGTGCAGTGGAGACATGTGCGGACTTCTAATAACCCCGCAGATCTAGCGACCAGAGGCGTGTCCTACAACGAATTGGAGGGAAACCAATTATGGTGGCATGGACCCATGTTTTTAAGGAATTCTCCTGAACATTGGGAAAAGTCTTCAGCAACAATACCTAGTGACGCCCCGGAACAACGATCCGTTGTGCTGCACCTCTCCGCGACTCAGATGGAGCCCAACGAACTGCTGGAGCGCTGGTCATCCTTCGCTCGCCTAGTCAGGGTCACCGCGTACCTCCGCCGATACATCCATAACTGCCGATCTTCTTCCTCTCGCCGAGGTGGTTTTTTGTCAGCGCCGGAGCTCGAAGAGGCTCGTCTCTTGCTGTGTCGCTTGAGTCAGGCTGACACCTTCGTGCATGAGATTAAACGCCTGAAATCAGGTAAACCGCCTTTGACTTCTTCGTCAATTTACGCTTTACATCCGTTTTTAGACGAAGGAGGGGTCTTACGCGTGGGTGGTCGGCTTTCTAACGCCCCGCTATCCAGGGATCAACGTCACCCCATCATCGTGGACAAGCGATCGCCGTTGGCCAATCTCCTAATTCGGGACGCACACGAAAAAACATTCCATGGAGGATTGGATTTAACGCGTTGCACCTTGATGCAGCAGTATTGGATACCGAGAGGAAGGAGCTTGATTAAAAAAATCCTCCGACATTGTCTACGGTGTATACGACAACGAGGTGCTACTGGTCAACAGCGGATGGGAGATATTCCTCCGTGCAGACTCCGTCCGGCGAGGGCGTTTGCACGGAGTGGCGTCGACTACGCAGGGCCGATCACACTTCGTCTGGCCAAAGGGAGAGGGCAAAGGACCACGAAAGGGTATCTGGCTGTCTTCGTCTGCCTGGTCACCAAGGCGGTGCACTTAGAAGTTGTCTCCGACTTGACAACTTCCGCCTTTATCGCGGCATTTCAACGCTTCGTGGCTCGTCGTGGTCGGTGCGTTCAACTTCTGAGCGACAACGCCACGACGTTTCGAGGATCGAACCAGGAGCTCGGGAGACGTTTTCGAGCAGCCACGGCGTTTTACAAAGATGCAGCTGAACACCTAGCCAACGACGGGACGGAGTGGAAATTTATTCCCCCGTACGCTCCTCACTTCGGGGGGTTATGGGAGGCCGCGGTAAAGTCTGCAAAGACTCACCTGCGACGTTCCATCGGTGACCACATCCTGACGTTTGAGGAGTTGTCCACGCTAATGTGTCGTATCGAAGCCTGCCTCAATTCACGTCCTCTCTGTCCCCTGTCCGATGACCCGATGGATCTCGAAGCACTCACTCCCGCACACTTAGCCATCGGAGAGTCACTGTGCGCGGTTCCCGAACCTCAGGAACCTCCTCCTCACACCTCGGCACTTTCTCGATGGCACTTAATAACACGTATTCGCGATTTGTTTTGGTTTAGATGGAGCAAGGAGTATATTGCGCAACTCCACCAGCGTCCAAAATGGCGGACACGGCGTCCTAACCTCGAGGAAGGCGCGCTGGTGCTCGTAAAAAACGAACTCACCCCACCAACAAAATGGCCGATGGGACGAGTGACTAAGGTGCACAAAGGTCCGGACGGATTGGTTCGCGTGGCGGAAGTTCGTATGGGAAACAAAGAAACAACGAGAGCTCTTACAAAACTGGTGCAGCTACCAATCGACGTCACGTGCTAGAGCTATTCCTTCACGGCGGGCGGCACGCGACGATCTGATCGGCGATCCTCCACCACTACCGTGCGGACCGCCGAAGTAACTTCGGATTTCGTCGCCAGCGACGAGGCGGGCGGCATGTTCGAGACGAATCATCGAATTGTTAAATTTTGATAATAAACAGACGAGCGGCCCCGTTGGGTTGTCGTCGCCTCCTTCCCCGTGCTCCTCAGGTATCACGGGTGGACCGAGTAGCTCGTCGCCTGGGGGGCGCGGGGAGGCGAGGTCTTATTGTCTCGCGACGATAGACGTTCAGTTCAACGGTGACTCGCGATTACGAAATTCGAAGAATCGAACGCTCAAGTTATTACCCCGAATTCCTTTCGGCTCCGCCTTTCCGGCCACTTTTCCTCTTCCGTGTACTTGTGTTTTAATAACGCATTCGCCCCTACGCGGTCAGGGATAACCAATCCCGGGAAGCGCGAATCAAAAAGCATAAAGATTCACGTCAACAGATTCGCCCCGAAAAACGACGGGAAATCTAAGACATGCAGTTATTATCGCTGGAACTGTAATAATTATACTTATTACTCTCGATATTATCAATATAACATGCATTATTACGCATATAATGCAGTTATTATCGCTAGAACTGTAATAATTATACTTATTACTTATATTATTAGCAATATAACGTGCATTATTACCCATATTATGCAGTTATTATCGCTGGAACTGTAATAATTATACTTATTACTTATATTATTAGCTATATAACGTGCATTATTACCCATATTATGCAGTTATTATCGATAGAACTATAATATATATACTTACTGCTTTTATTACTATCAATATAACGTGCACTATTAGCCATATTGTACTATTATTATCGCTAGAACTATAATAATTATACTTATTACTCCCGATATTATCAATATAACATGCATTGTTACCCATACAATGCAGTTATTATCGCTAGATCTGTAATAATTATACTTATTACTCCAGATATTATCAATATAATATGCATTATTACGCATACAATGCAGTTATTATCGCTAGAACTGTAATAGTTATACTTATTATATTATTATCAATATAACATGCATTATTACCCATATAATGGAGTTATTATCGATAGAACTGTAATAAATATACTTACTACTTTTATTATTATCAATATAACATGCACTATTAGCCATATTTTACTATTATTATCGCTAGAACTATAATAATTATACTTATTACTCCCGATATTATCAATATAACATGCGTTATTACCCATATAATGCAGTTATTATCGCTAGAACTGTAATAATTATACTTATTACTTATATTATTAGCAATATAACGTGCATTATTACCCATATTATGCAGTTATTATCGCTAGAACTATAATAAATATACTTATTACTCCAGATATTATCAATATAACATCCATTATTACCCATATAATGCAGTTATTATCGCTAGAACTGTAATAATTATACTTATTACTTATATTATTAGCAATATAACGTGCATTATTACCCATATTATGCAGTTATTATCGCTGGAACTGTAATAATTATACTAATTACTTATATTATTATCAATATAGCATGCATTATTACCCATATAATGCAGTTATTATCGACAGAAGTATAATAATTATACCTATTACTTTTATTATTATCAATATAACAGGCACTCTTAGCCACATTTTACTAGTATTATCGCCAGAACTGTAATAATTATACTTATTACTCCCGATATTATCAATATAACATCCATTATTACCCATATAATGCAGTTATTATCGCTGGAACTGTAATAATTATACTTATTACTCTCGATATTATCAATATAACATGCATTATTACGCATATAATGCAGTTATTATCGCTAGAAATGTAATAATTATACTTATTACTTATATTATTCTCAATATAACATGCATTATTTCCCATATTATGCAGTTATTATCGATAGAATTGTAATAATTATACTTATTACTCCCGATATTATCAATATAACATGCATTGTTACCCATACAATGCAGTTATTATCGCTAGATCTGTAATAATTATACTTATTACTCCAGATATTATCAATATAATATGCATTATTACGCATACAATGCAGTTATTATCGCTAGAACTGTAATAGTTATACTTATTATATTATTATCAATATAACATGCATTATTACCCATATAATGGAGTTACTATCGCTAGAACTGTAATAATTATACTTATTACTTATATTATTATCAATATAACATGCATTATTACCCATATTATGCAGTTATTATCGATAGAACTGTAATAAATATACTTACTACTTTTATTGTTATCAATATAACATGCACTATTAGCCATATTTTACTATTATTATCGCTAGAACTATAATAATTATACTTATTACTCCCGATATTATCAATATAACATGCGTTATTACCCATATAATGCAGTTATTATCGCTAGAACTGTAATAATTATACTTATTACTTATATTATTAGCAATATAACGTGCATTATTACCCATATTATGCAGTTATTATCGCTGGAACTGTAATAATTATACTAATTACTTATATTATTATCAATATAGCATGCATTATTACCCATATAATGCAGTTATTATCGACAGAAGTATAATAATTATACCTATTACTTTTATTATTATCAATATAACAGGCACTCTTAGCCACATTTTACTAGTATTATCGCCAGAACTGTAATAATTATACTTATTACTCCCGATATTATCAATATAACATCCATTATTACCCATATAATGCAGTTATTATCGCTGGAACTGTAATAATTATACTTATTACTCTCGATATTATCAATATAACATGCATTATTACGCATATAATGCAGTTATTATCGCTAGAACTGTAATAATTATACTTATTACTTATATTATTCTCAATATAACATGCATTATTACCCATATAATGCAGTTATTATCGATAGAACTGTAATAAATATACTTATTACTTTTATTATTATCAATATAACATGCACTATTCGCCATATTTTACTATTATTATCGCTAGAACTATAATAATTATACTTATTACTCGCGATATTATCAATATAACATGCATTATTACCTATATAATGCAGTTATTATCGCTAGAACTGTAATAATTATACTTATTACTCCCGATATTATCAATATAACATCCATTATTACCCATATAATGCAGTTATTATCGCTGGAACTGTAATAATTATACTTATTACTCTCGATATTATCAATATAACATGCATTATTACGCATATAATGCAGTTATTATCGCTAGAACTGTAATAATTATACTTATTACTTATATTATTCTCAATATAACATGCATTATTGCCCATATTATGCAGTTATTATCGATAGAACTGTAATAATTATACTTATTACTTACATTATTAGCAATACAACGTGCATTATTACCCACATTATGCAGTTATTATCGCTAGAACTGTAATAATTATACTTATTACTTATATTATTATCAATGTAACACGCATTATTACCCATATAATGCAGTTATTATCGACAGAAGTATAATAAATATACTCATTACTTTTATTGTTATCAATATAACAGGCACTCTAAGCCATATTTTACTAGTATTATCGCTAGAACTGTAATAATTATACTTATTACTCCGGATATTATCAATATAACATCCATTATTACCCATATAATGCAGTTATTATCGATATAACTGTAATAAATATACTTATTACTTCTATTATTATGAATATAACATGCACTATTCGCGATATTTTACTATTATTATCGCTAGAACTATAATAATTATACTTATTACTCCCGATATTATCAATATAACATGCATTATTACCCATATAATGCAGTTATTATTGCTAGAACTGTAATAATTTTACTTATTACTTATATTATTAGCTATATAACGTGCATTATTACCCATATTATGCAGTTATTATCGCTAGAACTGTAATAATTATACTTATGTCTTATATTATCATCAATATAACATGCATTATTACCCATATTATGCAGTTATTATCGATAGAACTGGAATAAATATACTTATTACTTTTATTATTATCAATATAACATGCACTACTTGCCATATTTTGCTATTATTATCGCTAGAACTATAATAATTATACTTATTACTCGCGATATTATCAATATAACATGCATTATTACCTATATAATGCAGTTATTATCGCTAGAACTGTAATAATTTTACTTATTACTTATATTATTAGCTATATAACGTGCATTATTACCCATATTATGCAGTTATTATCGCTGGAACTGTAATAATTATACTTATTACTTATATTATTATCAATATAACATGCATTATTACCCATATAATGCAGTTATTATCGACAGAAGTATAATAATTATACTTATTACTTTTATTATTATCAATATAACAGGCACTCTTAGCCACATTTTACTAGTATTATCGCCAGAACTGTAATAATTATACTTATTACTCCCGATATTATCAATATAACATCCATTATTACCCATATAATGCAGTTATTATCGCTGGAACTGTAATAATTATACTTATTACTCTCGATATTATCAATATAACATGCATTATTACGCATATAATGCAGTTATTATCGCTAGAACTGTAATAATTATACTTATTACTTATATTATTAGCAATATAACGTGCATTATTACCCATATTATGCAGTTATTATCGCTGGAACTGTAATAATTATACTTATTACTTATATTATTAGCTATATAACGTGCATTATTACCCATATTATGCAGTTATTATCGATAGAACTATAATATATATACTTACTGCTTTTATTACTATCAATATAACGTGCACTATTAGCCATATTGTACTATTATTATCGCTAGAACTATAATAATTATACTTATTACTCCCGATATTATCAATATATCATGCATTGTTACCCATACAATGCAGTTATTATCGCTAGATCTGCAATAATTATACTTATTACTCCAGATATTATCAATATAATATGCATTATTACGCATACAATGCAGTTATTATCGCTAGAACTGTAATAGTTATACTTATTATATTATTATCAATATAACATGCATTATTACCCATATAATGGAGTTACTATCGCTAGAACTGTAATAATTATACTTATTACTTATATTATTATCAATATAACATGCATTATTACCCATATTATGCAGTTATTATCGATAGAACTGTAATAAATATACTTACTACTTTTATTATTATCAATATAACATGCACTATTAGCCATATTTTACTATTATTATCGCTAGAACTATAATAATTATACTTATTACTCCCGATATTATCAATATAACATGCGTTATTACCCATATAATGCAGTTATTATCGCTAGAACTGTAATAATTATACTTATTACTTATATTATTAGCAATATAACGTGCATTATTACCCATATTATGCAGTTATTATCGCTAGAACTATAATAAATATACTTATTACTCCAGATATTATCAATATAACATCCATTATTACCCATATAATGCAGTTATTATCGCTAGAACTGTAATAATTATACTTATTACTTATATTATTAGCAATATAACGTGCATTATTACCCATATTATGCAGTTATTATCGCTGGAACTGTAATAATTATACTAATTACTTATATTATTATCAATATAGCATGCATTATTACCCATATAATGCAGTTATTATCGACAGAAGTATAATAATTATACCTATTACTTTTATTATTATCAATATAACAGGCACTCTTAGCCACATTTTACTAGTATTATCGCCAGAACTGTAATAATTATACTTATTACTCCCGATATTATCAATATAACATCCATTATTACCCATATAATGCAGTTATTATCGCTGGAACTGTAATAATTATACTTATTACTCTCGATATTATCAATATAACATGCATTATTACGCATATAATGCAGTTATTATCGCTAGAACTGTAATAATTATACTTATTACTTATATTATTCTCAATATAACATGCATTATTTCCCATATTCTGCAGTTATTATCGATAGAACTGTAATAATTATACTTATTACTTACATTATTAGCAATATAACGTGCATTATTACCCACATTATGCAGTTATTATCGCTAGAACTGTAATAATTATACTTATTACTTATATTATTCTCAATATAACATGCATTATTACCCATATAATGCAGTTATTATCGATAGAACTGTAATAAATATACTTATTACTTTTATTATTATCAATATAACATGCACTATTCGCCATATTTTACTATTATTATCGCTAGAACTATAATAATTATACTTATTACTCGCGATATTATCAATATAACATGCATTATTACCTATATAATGCAGTTATTATCGCTAGAACTGTAATAATTATACTTATTACTCCCGATATTATCAATATAACATCCATTATTACCCATATAATGCAGTTATTATCGCTGGAACTGTAATAATTATACTTATTACTCTCGATATTATCAATATAACATGCATTATTACGCATATAATGCAGTTATTATCGCTAGAACTGTAATAATTATACTTATTACTTATATTATTCTGAATATAACATGCATTATTACCCATATTATGCAGTTATTATCGATAGAACTGTAATAATTATACTTATTACTTACATTATTAGCAATATAACGTGCATTATTACCCACATTATGCAGTTATTATCGCTAGAACTGTAATAATTATACTTATTACTTATATTATTATCAATGTAACACGCATTATTACCCATATAATGCAGTTATTATCGACAGAAGTATAATAAATATACTCATTACTTTTATTGTTATCAATATAACAGGCACTCTAAGCCATATTTTACTAGTATTATCGCTAGAACTGTAATAATTATACTTATTACTCCGGATATTATCAATATAACATCCATTATTACCCATATAATGCAGTTATTATCGATATAACTGTAATAAATATACTTATTACTTCTATTATTATCAATATAACATGCACTATTCGCGATATTTTACTATTATTATCGCTAGAACTATAATAATTATACTTATTACTCCCGATATTATCAATATAACATGCATTATTACCCATATAATGCAGTTATTATTGCTAGAACTGTAATAATTTTACTTATTACTTATATTATTAGCTATATAACGTGCATTATTACCCATATTATGCAGTTATTATCGCTAGAACTGTAATAATTATACTTATGTCTTATATTATCATCAATATAACATGCATTATTACCCATATTATGCAGTTATTATCGATAGAACTGGAATAAATATACTTATTACTTTTATTATTATCAATATAACATGCACTACTTGCCATATTTTGCTATTATTATCGCTAGAACTGTAATAATTATACTTATTACTTATATTATTAGCAATATAACGTGCATTATTACCCATATTATGCAGTTATTATCGCTGGAACTGTAATAATTATACTTATTACTTATATTATCATCAATATAACATGCATTATTACCCATATAATGCAGTTATTATCGATAGAACTGTAATAAATATACTTATTACTTTTATTATTATCAATATAACATGCACTATTCGCCATATTTTACTATTATTATCGCTAGAACTATAATAATTATACTTATTACTCGCGATATTATCAATATAACATGCATTATTACCTATATAATGCAGTTATTATCGCTAGAACTGTAATAATTTTACTTATTACTTATATTATTAGCTATATAACGTGCATTATTACCCATATTATGCAGTTATTATCGCTAGGACTGTAATAATTATACTTATTACTTATATTATCATCAATATAACATGCATTATTACCCATATAATGCAGTTATTATCGACAGAAGTATAATAAATATACTCATTACTTTTATTGTTATCCATGTAACAGGCACTCTAAGCCATATTTTACTAGTATTATCGCTGGAACTGTAATAATTATACTTATTACTCCCGATATTATCAATATAACATGCATTATTACCCATATAATGCAGTTATTATCGATATAACTGTAATAAATATACTTATTACTTTTATTATTATCAATATAACATGCACTATTCGCGATATTTTACTATTATTATCGCTAGAACTATAATAATTATACTTATTACTCCCGATATTATCAATATAACATGCATTATTACCCATATAATGCAGTTATTATTGCTAGAACTGTAATAATTTTACTTATTACTTATATTATTAGCTATATAACGTGCATTATTACCCATATTATGCAGTTATTATCGCTAGAACTGTAATAATTATACTTATTTCTTATATTATCATCAATATAACATGCATTATTACCCATATTATGCAGTTATTATCGATAGAACTGTAATAAATATACTTATTACTTATATTATTAGCAATATAACGTGCATTATTACCCATATTATGCAGTTATTATCGCTAGAACTGTAATAATTATAGTTATTACTTATATTATTATCAATATAACATGCATTATTACCCATATAATGTAGTTATTATCGACAGAAGTATAATAAATATACTCATTACTTTTATTGTTATCAATATAACAGGCACTCTAAGCCATATTTTACTACTATTATCGCTAGAACTGTAATAATTATACTTATTACTTATATTATTATCACTATAACATGCATTATTACCCATATTATGCAGTTATTATCGCTAGAACTATAATAAATATACGTATTACTTTTATTATCATCAATATAACATGCATTATTACCCATATTATGCAGTTATTATCGATAGAACTGTAATAAATATACTTATTACTTTTATTATTATCAATATAACATGCACTACTTGCCATATTTTACTATTATTATCGCTAGAACTGTAATAATTATAATTCTTACTTACATTATTAGCAATATAACGTGCATTATTACCCATATAATGCAGTTATTATCGCTAGAACTGTAATAATTATACTTATTACTTATATTATTAGCAATATAACGTGCATTGTTAAGCATATTATGCAGTTATTATCGCTAGAACTGTAATAATTATACTTATTACTTATGTTATTACCAATATAACATG